>JAUCNO010000385.1:1259360-1275055 GCA_032353835.1 Enteromius viviparus
TGGTTACATACTACATACACATCTAGTTACTATGGAAGTACACAGGTATTAGGGACACTTAATATAAAGTGGGACCATATTAGTATTAGTACAGGTAAATAAGTTAATTAACCACAATTCAGTTTGTGATTACAGAAATTTCAGCCTTATTTCAACCTTTAAGAAATACAATTCCAGTTAAAATCTTGAGAACCACTGATATAATATATTAATATAGTACAATATAATGGAGACTTTTTTGTCTTTATTATGTGTAAGATTATAAATATATATATACATATATATAGTTCAGTTTTTTTTTCAGTTCCCCAGGAATAGCCACAGTCTGCTGTGTGGAAAGCTGCAAGAAAGGTGATATATTTATAGCACATATTATATGCGCAGTGGGAAAACATTTTTTCCCCCTTAAAAGCAAAAGCAGGAGTGCAAGTGTGACAATCCATTGTAAGGTAATAAATTAATTGCACTATAGAGTGTGGATATTATTGCTGAGTCTATACGACATGCATTTATACTATTTTTAGATGGATGTGGTTAGTGCTGAGTTTAAGAGCAAAAACACTATGACTGTTATCTGGTAACAATGAATATTCCACAAAGAGTGGCACAATGATCATGGGTGAACTACTAAGAGACAGAATTGTGTTGTGTCAAATCCACAGAAGACATACACAGACCAGGCTGTATTGCTCTAAAACATATGTATGTGGGCATGTTTAATAAAACAACAATATGCATGCCGGCATGTTTCCTTATAAATCAGAAAGCCATTTTAAACTATTTTAGTACACAGATTCTCTGCTATTATAAGTTTTGTGAGTCTGTGTTTTGTGCACTTGTAAAAATTAGGGTTGCATAAACAAGTTTTTACAAGATCTGATGATCTTTGGAAAGACAGCGAGAGTAAGAGCAGGAGAGAGAGTGATATTGAGGCAGTGATTCAGGGAGATGTCATTGGGAGGGACTCACTTTGCCCTGGCTGGTCTTTGGCAGAGCATCGGTCTTGCCCTGGGCTGCAGAGACCTGAGGAGACAAGCACCCCTTTAGTCAGTGCAGTGCAGGGAGGAGGTACAGAAAGCCCCGGGTCGAAGGTCTCAGAAAGGGAAGTATAGGATGTACCACAATAAGTGATTCAGCAAGCTAAGGTTACTTTAATATTTGAAAGAATCAAAAGATGGTTTGTGTGTCATCAGTCGAACAGGGGGGAAATATTGAACTGTGTCTGTTCTATTAAATACAAAGTAAATTGAAACTTAAGGGATAGATTACTTAACAGTAAAATGTCTCTCATTATTTACTCAGTCATTTCAAATCGATACAACTTTCTTTTTAAATATGAAACAGAAAATGTTATTTTAAAAAGTGTTTTATTATGTTTTTATCCATGCAATAAATATCAGTGCTGTTTAGGACTGGCAAAAACATTATTATAAAATATTTATTTGCAATTACATAGACGACGGAGTCACACAGGTGAAGATAATAAGTAAATGATAGCAAATTTCTCAGTTTTGAGTGAACTATTAATTTAAATATTAATGGAAATTCCAAAGAGCAAAAATCCTTCATGGAGGGTTTCATAAAAAGACATTTTAATTTAAATGATGCATCGTGGCCTTTAGTTGACATCTGTATTACAGATGGTGTAAATATAGAAACAGCCAGCCTCTAGATCTTCCCTGAAAAGTGAAAACTCTTCGAGGAATCCTGTTACACAAGGTCTTTTTTATTTCAATAGAGATGGGGAAGGATAGATGTGAAAAAGCAGATAAATCAAGTCTACAGATTCAGTAATAAAAAGTGGGAGCCTTGCCTTGAGCGCAGTCAAAATTGACAGCATCTATCAAATGAATATAATGGCATTTACATCGACCAGCAGTGACATGAGACGTACGTATGAGAAGCAACACGTTTCATAATGTGTTTAATAGCAGCAATAGTGCAGAACATGAGCTTAAATTCATGTGTTGCTAAATCTAAGTCTAAAGAAATGATCTTGAGTGCAGTATCTACAGCATGTGTGTCTCTAAATCCATATTATTTCAATCCTTGCACACATGCAAATTCTCACCTTGCCTCCTCCAGGCTGGTACTTCATGTTATCAGTGGAACCGATCTTGGAGCGCACGTTTTTTAGATCCGGCAGTGGTGCGTTGGTGGGCCGGATGTTTCGGGGGGCTCGAGGTACAGGAGGCTTCTTCTCTAGGGGAGTCTGCTTGGGCACGGGGGGTTTGGTGATGCGGGATGGACGTGGGGTCGGGGTACCATTGGTGGCTGCTGTGCTGGTGGCAGAAGGTGGTGTGCGAGTTGTTCTTGGAGTTGTTTTAACTGCAAAACAAACAGAACAGTCCAGGAGGTTTAATACAGTATGCATGAGAGGTCACAGACAGATAAATCTACTTGTCATTGACCTCATAAATGTTTCTTCTTCCTAAGCCACCAGAAAAGTGCCAAGCCCTCATCTAAGTGACAAGGTTTTGGTTGTTGTGTACCCAAAGATATATAGAGGAGTTGAAGGTTCTATCAGTGTGATGTTTTCAGACAGGCCTCTGTGAGTAAGTCTATCCCTGACTGTGTCAGCAGCTTCAGATTTGATGACTAACAAATGCACTAGTCAGTGTGTATTAGCTCAGAACTGCTGTGTTTTCAGGAAACAGTGGAGGTAAACTTCTCACCCTGCTTTTTAAAGCCCCCATCAAATCAGCCTTCAGTAACAGCTACAGACAAGTAAGCACCTTTATTTGCACATAAGCTTGAACTGTTGGTTTATTTAACCAGAATTTAATTTTAATTTCATGGAATGGGCGTTATTCTCTACTCTAAGTCTCTACTCTTTAATATATATATATATTTTAACACAGCTGAATGCAATTTATTGCAACATATTTCAACACAGCTTACAGTACACTTCATATTACATCCAGTCACCTAGCCATAGAAGCTACAGTATAATGATTTATTTAATGCACATAAAAATGGTAAGACATTTGCAAGTTTGAATATTCTTGGCAGTCATGAAGCAACTTCTAAAAATGATAATGCATAGGAATTTATTACCCTACAGAGAAATAAAAGTTTAGCTTACGATGTACAAGAAAGATACAATAAGCCAATAAATCCCATTCTAGCGCAAGTGCAACTGAAGCTAAACTCATATAGACACTTAACTCAGCAATTAAAGCAAAATCTGATATAATATTGAACTGAGTGTAAATTTCATTGCCAGGCGGAATAGTACATTTAATATACTATGTGTAGTTTATAACAAGATATTTATTTCTGTGTAGGAAAAAGTATTAATTCTTACCTGGAGTTGTCTTTGCACTTGCCTTTTTCACCTCTCCTGCTTGGTTTTCAGTCTTAGTAGCTGTGAAAGCACAGAATCAAATTAAAATATGTACATTTAGATGTCATTACATGATTATCCTGACTTTAAATCACTGGATGCACAACTTGATCTTCAACAGACCTTAGTTAGTGCAATGTAAAGAATCAAAAAAAAGCTATGAGAGACAGAACTGCAATGCACTGTTGAATTGTACTGCCGTTAAGCAACTTGTCAATTGTTTGATTGATAAAACACCTTTATAAATTCTTTTAATAAACAAAAAAGTTTTGAAAATTATTTATGATAAAAACATTTAATTGTATAGATGTAATTGTATACTACCCATACAATTATTAAGACTGCAAGTCTATGACTTCTGTATGACGGAACAACTCACCAGAGGAACGTCGGGCAGAGGCGGTAGTTGGGGGGCTACTACCGTTGGTTGCAGATGCAGCTTTAGCCTTTGGCACTGGAGGGCGACGCTGAGTTGCTGTCTCAGAGGACTAAAGAAAACAGTAAGACATCAGAAAGTATCCTGAACAACCGTGAACGAAAATGAGTTGAAGTCAAGAGGTTGATTAGATGAGTTACATACTTAAGGATGGTGTAATGTTTGAAGGTGATTGTTCAATTTAGGCAGAGTATGACTTCTTATAAATCTTAAAAAATAGAAATGTGTCACAACATGACCAAGATTAAAGATCTGATATTGGCCTTGATCAACTTTAAAGTGTATTGTGGTATCAGTGTGGATCTTTAATATTGTATGAGATTCTAATTACTTTTTCTGTTGTTTTTTTTTTTTTTTTGTAGGGAGCAGACTTTTCTAATGCAATATTACCAAGCAGTAAACATTTTTAAATAAATCCTTAGTCTTAAATTAAAATGTAAGACTTATATTATAGTATACTACTTTAATCTACTAGATTTTCTCTTTATAATAATAATAATCTTCCTTAACTAATAGACAAAAATATGCCCTAAATGAAAAATCACCCATATTAAAAATGACCAAGAAGAGATGGCACTAGATAAAAAGGTGAGAATGAATTATAGATTCATAATCTACAAGCACCATGCATGAAATTTGGAGAAAAAGTAATTTACAACCTTATCTGAAGAGAGAGGCATATAATTAGCCCTGTCAAATTAATTGATATCTGTCCTTACGAAATATTTCAGAGGCAAAAACGAAAATGAAAAAACCTTATATTTTATTCAGTAGGCTAAAAACATGCGTCTCTCTTTAGAGATTTTGCTGGTGATAGAACATTGTGAGTTGACAATGACACAGAGGGTAAGCTATGGGCTAATTTTAAGGGAAGAGAGATGGGCACCAGAGAAAGTCGCAAATGGTGTCTCCCCTGTGGATTGTAGGCCGGGTGCCAAACCACAGATAAGGGGAAATGGCATTAACTCACCTTGGCCTTATTCTCAAGAGTAGATGTGGTGGTGGGGGTTTTCTTGGTGCCAGCAGTGGGGGTTGTTGCCTTGGGCATAGGGCTTTTTTTATTGGCAGAGGTGGTGTTGGGAGAGGTGCGTTTGGTGGCACCTGCACTGTCTCCAGTGGACAGCGAGTTTGGTCTTGCTGAGCTTTGTTTGGTAGACCCAACTGAAGGCTATATGCATGTATTTGCAAAAAGCACAAAAGAAAAACTAGATGCAAACATGGGAGCATGATAAAATCAAGGTAGCAGCAATGGGTTATAAATTGTTCATAAAACACAGGTTGTGAGTTTGTGTTACTGATCTTTATTCTTATAAAGATGAAAAAATGAGAGCAAAAACCTCTTTTTCTCAAATGTAGCAATCAAAAAAATGTATCAAATGAATTAAGGGTTTTTCAGACTTACCTTGGCCTTACTATCTGGGCTGGTCACCTCCTTTCTCCCATTAGCTGTTGGAGACTTAGCAGGTCCTTTAGCAGCTATCGCATTTTTCTCAGCTTTGGCAGTCTTGTCCACTTTTTCTCCATTGCCTTTTTTCTCCTCTTTCTCCTTGCTTGTCTTCTCAGGTTTGTCTACCTTTTCATTTTTCTCAGCTTTATTATTGTGTTTTTCCTCTTTCTCAACTTTCTTCTCATCCTTGATGATTTGCTCACTCTTCTGAGTCTTATCCACACTTTCATGTTTCTTTGTGACCTCATCTTTCTTTTCCAGGTGATCAATCTTCTCAGTTTTCTCAGGCTTGTCTTGCTTCTCAATTATGTTGATGTTTTCCATCTTTGGAGCGGTTTCCACCTTGTCCATTTTCTCTTTGGCTGTCTTATCTTCTTTCACTTTAAAAAACAAAGTGAAATTCCAACGTTTAATCAAGCAAATGTGTATTCAAAATTATTATCTTGTCATAAGTTTGTTTACATAAGGCTCTTGGTTGAAGTGTGTTGTAATATCCAAGATTTTTTTGGAGACACAAAAGTTACACTTTATGCCTCAGTACATTCTGACCATAAGAATTAAAGGAGAAGAGCATGAGAGGTCATGAAAAAGGGCACAGAAAGTGACAGTGCCTTGAGCGGACAGACAGAAAAGCACATTGTCAGTTTGGATGCCTTATGTAACTTGGCACCATTCACCCCACAAAGTGAAAAATCAATGGCCAACGGAAGACCAAAACACTGTGTGTGTGTGTGTGTGTGTGTGTGTGTGATAGAGAGAGAAAAAGAACAACAACAAAGAAAACAGAAAGGACAGACAGAGCACACTGTTCCTGAGACACAGGATGATAAATATTGAAAGTCAAAAGCAACCAGTTTATCGTTACTATTTGATTTTGAGGAATAATATGCTTTTAATCCTTGAGAGAAGACTTGTTAGAAAGCTATACATTTATTAACGTGGACCCCCAAGGGAACTTTCAGAGACCCCTAACTCTTCCTCTAAAGCTGTTCGCACATTTACAGACACATAAATTAATGGTAATATTCCTAAAGTATATCTGTGTGAAACGTGGGTTCATCTCAGTACAGTAAAAAGCAAATTATGATAAAAGGACATCCAAAGGTTACTCTGTGGATATTTTTTTATCCCTGCAGCCAGCCAGTGGTACACACAGCAAATCTTATCCATCTTTCTGTCAATCTCTGAACCGCATCTATAACCTCTGCATCTGGCAATCTGTCTTCATCAGGTGTGTTAATACACATGCATGCACATACACAATAAAAACAGCACACCATCTGCTGAAGCATTTGAGGAAACTGTTCTAACAGTACCACCTTTTTCGATAAACACATTTTGAAAGGTATTTTAAAATGTAGAAAATGCGTATATGACAAGATGTCAGCAGATTCAATCCACATTGAAGAGTTAGAAATAACAACCATAAACCTTTCTCTCATTAGTTCAGTCTATGCTCAGTATAATTTGCAACATCTAACCTTAACCCTAACTATCTATAACAGATAACAAAACAGAAAACAAAATACACTACCATTCAAATGTTTGAAGTCAGTAAGATAAAAAACAAAAAAACATTTATTAATATTTGTTAAGGCCATATTTATTTCTAAACTGGAACACCACGGAGATCACAGCAGCTGATCTCACCTACCATTACAGACACCTTTAGGCTGAATGTCAGGGATTGAAATGGCATTTCCACTTCCCGATGGTTGTGGAGGTAACTGTATCCTTTCTGAAGTCTGTGGCACACCAGCAGGCTGTTCTTTCTTTGCAGTAGGGGCTGATGGGATACTCATGGATGGCAGAAGATTCTGTTTGTCCTCTACGGTGAAGTATTTGACGACAGTCTGTGGTGGCGGCACATCCTTGCCTGGATATTTATCGGGCAGCTGAAGGCTAGCAGGCACTGTCAGGTGGGTACTGTCTGACATTGTGCGTTGGACCACTCGGTTTTTTTGCACAGGGGGTGACATGGGTGGGCGTGTTTCCGTTTTTCCCTCAACTTCGCCTTCCACATAGCTGTCATTCACCACTCCGATCACGCAATAATTCGGCGTGAGGCCTGTTTTGGAGATGCTGGGGGACGATTCCCAATTGCTGTCTGACGATGTCAAGACGCCACTCCTCGGCGAAGGTCCTGATGCCACCCCATTGGTTGAAAGGTCTTTCCCCGAAGACAGGGGTGATGGAGAGGACGAGACGCTTGTGGGACTTTCTGCTGCACTGCCCAATGTCTTGCCACCCCTGCTGCTCTGGTGACTGCTTACCCGTTGATCCGCCTCCTGGCTAAATGCTGTCGACTTGGTGGAAAGGTTCTGCTTGTCGTCTTCTAACAGTCTGGAGGATTGCAGACCGCCTGGCTGCCCCTGCTGCCAGTTCCAGCCCTGGGCAGCTGTTGACGATGCCAAGCCTGGCATGGAGGGTGGCACTGAGCACAGATCTCCGTACTCTGAGCGCTGGGACGACATCCTTACAGTCCTTGTCTCTCTAGATAGATTTGTTCTGTATCAAGGTGTCTATCCGTCAGTAAACGGCATTGATTTAAATGAGTCTACAGCACTGGTCTCTAAACCTCCCTCAATGCCGAGGCTGAGATGACTCTGCGTCTCTCTCCCAAATCCCCCTCCTCTCTCTCATTCTCTCTCTCACCCTAATTCTGTCCGCACATTCCTTCCAAGTCTTCGATCACGTGATCATGCGAGCTGTGTCCTTATTGGATGCTCCGCACTGAAAACCCTTGCTTTTAGCATCCAGCGTGTTTATAAATACCCCCTTTCTCTCTCACTCACACATTGTCTCGTTCGGTACTCAGAATGTTCTAGCAGACGCAAGCGTCCACCTTTACCCTCAGCGGAGGATGTCATCACTGCCTGGTCCTCAGGTGCTGTGTCCCTCACTGAACGCAATAACCTACATATCACTCACATTTAGAGCAATCAGCAGAACCATAATATTCCTCCATCTCTCACGATGAGGTTGATGGAAGCGTGACCTCTGTTGTGTACCGTGCCTTTCATTCTCTAGAGGTTTCTTATGATAGTGTATTAAAGGTACAGTTCACCCAAAGATGAGAAGTCTATCATCATTTACTCAGCCTTGCTGTTTTTTTTACTAAACCTGTTGGTCTTTCTTTCTCGTGTGAAAAAAAATGTATTACATGGTGTTACATCCACTCCAACAAAGAAAGAGGAGAAAAACTCTTTTTTGTTAATGATTTAAAAGGTGTGTATCCAAACAAACTATTATTTACAAGTCAAGCCTAGACCGGTGCCAAAGTAGACAGGTAGCAGACTTCATCCTTAAACACCGCGAACAACACAAGGCAATAGAAAATGCGATCCAAAATATCCATATGTTTACTTAAGATGGATAAACATGTTTTCTTATGTTTTCTTAAAAACATCTTTTCTTACACTCAAACACATAAATCATACGTCAGACTAGCCCTTCAAAAAATAAAAATAAAAAAACCCTTTCCTTTCAGCTTCCAGACATATCAGTCATTCCAGTTCAGTCATGTCCTCTCACATAAGGTCTTTGAGAAATGACTTTTTTCAATAATACACAGCTGATTATCATATCAAGCAAGACAATTCGGGAAAAGATCATTAAACATAAATAGGTCGAGCTACATAAATCACTTCCATAATCGGTCGCAACAGCAGGGTTCTGTATTATTTAGCACTTTACAGTATGTGTTTGAACAGAAATAGCACATACATTTAAACCTCTATATTAGGTAACCTACTAGACCAGTTAATGACAGGCATCCTAACACGAAAAATGTGAGCAGTAAAAACCATGGTTTTAAAATTATATCAGGGCCACCGCAAAACCTGTAGGCTATAACACATTACTTTTCTGGCTCCCACTGCATACGCCCTTCCAGACTTGAGCAGAGGCATGTGATGTCGTAATTCATGTGTAGTCTGATTGGCTCTGGCACCTTAATTAGCGTGAACTTCACACGCAAACTACAATGCATCAGCTTCAGTGGCCTTCTAGGCCAGTGACAGATATAAAAGAAGTCTTTTCTCTCTGACTGTCTCATTGCTGTAATGGGCCAGAATCTTGTGAATGGGTTTTGTTGCATAAGGACATGTCAGATGTATTTTACTTTTTATGTTCCTCTAACAAATTGCACTGTGTCATATGGCTCAATATACAGAAACTTTCTGTCACTTCATTGCATTTCTTCGTTTCAATTCCACAAGTGAACACAATTTATTTTAAGGTATAATGTTACAATGTAATTATACACTTAAGTACGGGGTAATATTAATTAACCACATACATGTATTTACTATATGGTTAGGGTTGGGATTAAAGTTACTTGCATGCTATTATGCATACTTTATTGTTATTATAATAGTAAGTACATAGACTGTGTAACAAGGACACCTTAAAATAAAGTGTAACCACATTTAATTTGTGTAATTTAAGTTAAGATGAAATTGCACTAAGAAATGCATTGAATGATTTAATATCTAAGATTTTACCTACATTTTTTCAGTGTGTAGGTAATTACAATCCTATGTGTTGCCATTATGCACGCACATGTGTGCACATGTATTGTTTAAACCTAGTAGAAAGTGTCCACACGTGTTGTGATAAAATCTAAAATGGCAGGAGACGCAAGTCACGTGAGAAGAACTGTAGAATTAGATCATCTTTTTTATGTTATGTTATTTATTCTTTGCAAAAAAAAAAAAAAAGGATTCTTGTAGCGTTGCAAAACTGAAGTTAAGCCACTGACTGTTTGACTGATGTTTTTGGATCGGGGATCATTTCAGTTGTGTTGCTGCCTATAAAGGGTCAGATGATCATGTCAAAAAATCTTAATTTGTTTTTCCGAAGATGAGCGAAGGACATGAGGTAAGTTATTAATGTCAAAATGTTATATTTGTGCAAATTAAATTTGACCTACATTACAATCTCATTTTAGAGTTGACTATATGATGACTATAAACTGAGCTTATGAATAACCTGAGCCGTTTTATGCCAGTGCCAGCCTCTATATTTTGAAATCTGTCCACAATAATTAAAATATCACAATGTATTTCTCAGCAATGAAAACACAGCATCACAAGTGCATTTAACACATTTAGCGTGGGATAGAAGATGCACGCTCATTGAGTAATCGGGAAGCTATGTCACAGAGTTTCTATTTCTGGAACATATCCTACAGTTACACCCTAGCTTGTTCTTTGGCAGGTCCTATTCGCTGCATCACCAAGGAAACCGCCTCTCATATCCATGGCAACATTCTCCACCGTCAATGCAGCTGCTGATATTAGGGTCCTGTGTGGTCGGAACTAGCCGAGGGGAGGGAGAGGAAGTGAGTGAGCAAGGGCAAGAAAGGACGAGAAGGCTGGCACAAGTAAAGGAAGGAAATAAAGAGTCAAGAAGGGCATCTCCTTTTTCTGCATTTAAAAGACTGAAATTCAGAGAACCAAGTGTTGTGTTTAAAAACTAGACGAATAGCTGGATGAATAAATCTGAATAGCTGAAATGCAGTGTCATTCAAGACGTCATCAGGGATCTCTGTGTTAGCTTTTTATCCAATGCTACTGCCCAGTACTCAATATCCCTGCAGGAGTGCAGCACCTCTCAAACGTCTCTGAACACACCCTAATCACTCGCTATAAAAAGAACAACTATACGAGTCTTATATAATACCGAATGGCCCAGCCATCAATTTTACATGAGCTGCTGCAAAAGGATGGGAGAGATAGAAGATGTGTGTGTGCTAGTGTTTGTGTGAGAGAAAGAGAGGGAGATGAAAGACAGAGAAAGCCACAGAAATACTATAGGGAGTGTGAATTCAACCTATAAATATCACCAACTAAAAATAACTTATCCTAGTTATTCTTTTCTTGAATCAACTGTTAATTTGATTAGATAAACAATCTAATAAGTTGAAATATTCTTTTACATTCAGGACTTTGAAGGATTAGTTCACTGATAATTTACTCACCCCATGTCATTCAAGATGTTCATGTCTTTCTCTCTTCCGTCAAAAAGAAATTAATGTTTTTAAGGCAAGCATTCCAGGATTTTTCTTCATATAGTGAACTTTAATGGGGACCAAGGTCACGTTATTTTAGAGCCCTTTGAAGCTGTATTCAAACTATAACTTAGACCTTCAAACCATTGGTCCCCATTGCAGTCTATACTATATGGAGAAAAATCATGGAATATTTCCTCAAAACCCTTAATTTTTTCTTGACTGAAGAAAGAAAGAAACAAACATTTAGTATGACATGGGGGTTGAGTAAATTATTAGGATTCTTTTATTATTATTATGGAAGAGAATTAATCCTTTTAGTATACTGGGTAACACCCATATAGAGGCTTTAAACTATTAAACTAAGTTTGGAAAAATAGATTTCCACTAGGGATATATGTTATGGCTAAAAACAGATAAATGGCAGACACTGACATGCTATAGAATTATTGTTACGTAAATGAAACACAAAACACTAAAATGTAAAATCAGTCTTGAAATACTAGAAATGAATTCAGGCTTTTCAACCTAATGTAAAGTAAAAACATGGGGTAAAACTATTATCTAGTTGCTTATTAGTATGCCTTTTACTGATTGGCTTTTTAAAATTGCACATATTTTGCTAGACCATATCCTACATTCCTAATCCTACCCAATACCTAAATTTATCAACCACATTACTAACTATTAATAATCAGAAAATTAGGGCATTATTAAGGCATAGTTAATGGTCCTTAAAGAAAAACGTCACAATTTTTTTCCGTATTCCACTATGCCCTTCTCTCAAATTAGATGAGTTGATGAATATATCTCCCATCCCAGTGCATGCATTTAATTGCTCTAGCATGTGGCGACACTATGTTAGCATTTCTCCATTCATTCCTTATGTTCCAAACAGGGATGAAGCCATCAAACACTTCCACGTTTTCCCTATTCAAAGACGGTTACATGACTAGTATGGTGACACAAAATAAAACGTGGCAATTTTCTAAGTGGATAAAAAAAGATAACTATAATGTTTGGCGGAATAGCACTTTGCAGCACTTCGACCTCAGTGGAGTAATATCATCACTCCTGAAAACCTCCCTTCTCCTTTTCCCTCTCATTTGCGTTCAATAACCAAGGAGTGATAATATTACTGTGCCACGGCTGGAGTGCTGCGAAGTGCTCTTCCACCAAACATTGTAGTTGTCTTTTCGCACATACTGTAGTGGTGCTGCGCGCTAGAGTGATTATGTGCCCGCACTGAGACAGGAGAGATATGTATCAACTTGTCTAAGTTGAGGGAAGAAAATAGTGAAATATGGAAAAACAGTGGCATTTTCCTTTATTATAAAGTGAGACAAAAATGTATATTCATTCTGAGATTTAATAAAGATTACATTTAACAATTAGTTCAGTTTTTTGCATTAGATGACGAAGATAATCTAAATATATAGGCTAAACACCAAAAATATAGCAATAGAGCTTGATTAAATAATGGATGAATCACTGAAGTACTGTTACTATCCAAATATAGTTCCCATGCTTCAACTTATGAAGTTCATAATGTATGTAAAGTATATGCAGTGGGCCATACCCACAATTCATGTGTGATAATAAGTTATTTTCTTACCTGTTTGATGTCCAGTATTGTTCAAACAGTGATGAACATGAAAGAAAGAAGGAAATAACATCATTAAAACTTTCGTCTGCTAAAAATAAATGGTTAAAAAAACAAGATTACAATTTCAAAATCTGTGTGTAGCAGGTGAATTAGCAGACACACCTCTTAATATAATGAAAAACACTGGATTGACAGTATTGAACAAGACTAAAGCAGCATAAAGAGTCATATAGCATAAGGAGCAAGGAGTGACATACAGAAAGCTGTTCACCCACAATATGTTTAGAAAAAGTACAATACAACATAGACAGTTGACTACTTGACACACATCTCGTGCATTTTGAGGGATGCTGTGACCAAGAGAAATTGAATATCCAGGGGATGGTAAACTATAGAATAACAGTTAGTCAGCTGCCAGTCGTGATGCATAGCGATCAGTGTGTTATGATTGCATTGAAATGTTAAACAACTTTATTATAAGAATGGATTACATGCAGCAAAGGTCCAAGCTATAAGGGACTGACACAAAGAAAGAAAGTAAGAAAGAGAGAAAGAAAAACATGGAGTACTTAGTGTTTTGCTAGAGTATTTTTTGCTACAGAGATAACTAAGCAGAGGAGGGCCCACTTCATTGAGCCATGCATTATGTAAATCTCCATACAGTCTTCATTATAACCAACCTTCCAGTAGGGGGGGCTGTGCCGATGGGGGCTCCTGCTGCTCTGTTTGTGAAGGGATGAAAGGCGTAGCCTCTGGGTTTAAGTTCGCTGCAGTGCTGGGGGTAATTGTTGGGGAAGAGTGACTAACAGCTGGTGCACTCTGACAGGCAGGGATGTTTGTGCCGACGGACAGTGGGCCAGTGGTTAGATCAGAAGCAGCCTCTAGGGCAGTGCTGTGAGGGAAGGGGGTTTTCACAGGGGTGCTCTGGGAAGGGGGGCTCGCATCTGGGGTCTGTGCCTGCAGCACGGAGTCAAGGAACATAACAGTCTGAGTTGGACTAAGGGCAAAGATCGACTTCTGGTCAGGATCATTTGGGTCCTTGGATAACTGATCTGAAGGGTGAATTTCAGGCAATTCTAGGTTAGACTTATTGATATCATCTTTAGCTGATTTATCCTTATCCAACATATCCCTGTTTATCTTGAGAGTTGAGTCATCTACAGGGTTCATGAATAAGGAAGTGTTTTCTTGTCCGGAAGGTTGGGGTCTGCATGCTTGGGAGTCCGTGAGGTGCGGAGGTTCAGGTGTTAGGGAGGGCGGTGCACTTCCCTGATCTATGCTAGCACTGGATGGGGGTTTTGAGTCACCCAAATTAGGGCTGCTAAAGTCCATGTTCATTATGGTTAAAGGAGCACTCCATTCTTCCGGTAGCTTCATCCTGCTTTTGCTCTTCTTGGCCTTGATGCGTCCTCCCCCTCTTTCTTGGATCTCACTTTCCCACATCTCTTCGTCCCTACTAGGAGGCGAGGGGCAGCCATGGTTGGAGCTTTCAGAAGGAGTCTCTTCTGAGTCAGGGGAACCAAGACTGTCCAGAAGGTCATACATTTCTTCCCTGTTCTTACGTTTCTTCTTTTTCCGCTTCTGCTGCTTTTCCGTTCCTTCCTCGATGGACTTTTCCTCGCCGGATGCTGCATCTTGACTCTGGGAACCCAAGGCATCAGTTCGACTCTGTTCTGCCTTGTTGGAAGCATGGGACTGCTCCGTAGAGAGCAATTCCTCACCTGTCCAAGGGCTTCCCCAAACTTCTTTGTGTACAGAGAGGAAGAGGAAGTGTCACTGACTACCATACAAATCATTGGACAACAAATTTGTGCATCTCCAACTCATAATTGCTATTAAGAGCTCTAAGACACATTAGATCAGCTACCTATAAACCACTGATCACTTGCATCATGTGGTGCGTTACACTAGAAGATGATATGAACACAGACACTATCCACTTATTCACAATGAACAGTGTCATCCAGTGTATAGTTCTATATAGTTCAGTGGGATCTCTTGGAAATTTCTAATGGGTTTTCAGGGTTTTTTTCCATCTCAGATTAATGTTACTTGAAGGAGGCATTCACAACAAACTAAATATATATGCTACCCATTGTATGGAAATTGCTGATCCTCCATCTTGCATTGTGTGAAATATTACAATGGGAGACTAGCACCTTATGAGTTTCTGGTACCCAATTAGCATTATTATTTTGCCTTTTTATTGTGAAAGGGCAGTTGTTTGACAGGAAACAAAGTGGAAAAGAGAAAGAAGTGGACATGGGATCAGGAAAGTTCCACATGCTGAGATTTAAACTCGGGATGCCCAATGCAATGGCGTGATTTGTCGGTGTCAAAAAGCATTTCTCGCTAGGTTAAAAAGACAAGTTGAATTATGGCTTCTGTAAAATTATCAGGTGTTCAAAGGCTTACAGATTCCCTGTCTGCTTGCACTGTTGCCAGCTAGAAACTAAAGCCGCTTTTCCACAGTTGTGTTTTTACTGTGAGCCTGTTACAGCGCAGCACAATTACAAACCGTTCTCAGCCTGGAACTATCAGGATCTGTCACTGTCTGTTGCCTGGCTAGCTTCCCCATAGCTTGGTAAGTAAACACAAATTAAAAAGAAAATCTAAAGAAATTTTGGATAATTCTCCATAACGTTGTGCTTATTTACACCTCATATCATATGTAAACACGGCAATGACTGACGCATTTGAATTGCATTTCAAAGAGGTCTGTTATCAGCCCTGCCAGTGGAAAATGAAAGCATAACCGTACTGGGGTGCGTTTCCCAAAGGCATAGTTTGTCTACTATGGTCGCAAGTTCCGTCGTTACCAGCATAGTTCAACGATTCGGTGTTTCC
>JAUCNO010000385.1:1280182-1320431 GCA_032353835.1 Enteromius viviparus
AAATATAACGATTTTGCAAGAAACATTGATGGAGCATTGAATAGGTTCCAAACACAACAAAATGGCATGACAAACTCTTTTTTTTTTATATTTGGCGTTTATCGCGTTTTGGAAAAGAGCTCTTCATATATAGATAGATATTTAAGGTGTCTCTTGCTTGCATAGACTTGCAGTAATTACAGTAAATGTTTTGTTTTTGTAAATCTGTATATATCCTTGTGATTGCAAAGCTAAATTTTCAGCATCATTGCTCTAGTCTTCAGTGTCACATGATGCTTCAGAAATCATTCTAAAATGCTGCTTTGGTGCTCTGTATTCGCTATTTATTACAAATATATTAATATTATCAATGTTGCTTGCTGAAAAAAAAGTTTATTTTCTTTAAAAATGTATTATTGAAAACAAACATTTGAGCAATATTGTGATTCCAACAACTATTTATTCAGTGTAGATAACATTTTATGTTTACAAGAACATGTATAGTAATAAATATGCAAAATAACAAAAATAGATGAATAACAAAAAAGTAACAGTCCTTTTATAATTCTTCGAAAAACATTGTTAGTGCATTGTTACAGCTTGTGTTTTCTTATCATATTTCCATAAATAATATGGCTCTAATTATCAGGATTTTTGTCTCATTGATTTTTGACAAAATCAAAAAACCTCAACATGAACACAAAATAAAACCTTTATCAAAATCTTTATTAAGAGAAACCACAAAAGTGCCAAGGGAAAGGAAATGGACAATCAAACTCGTACAGCAGCTTGAGCTCATGCTGTATCGCAGTAACTTCTTTTCTATTTAAATTTCATCACATGAAAGACTATCAGACTCACATATGTTTTTCCTGACTGGATAATTTAGTATAAGCCTGTTTTGTGCATCCTGACAATCCTAACCTCCATCCATCTGCCTTCCATCCATCTCCATAACGTCATCCGCCACTCCATCCTGTCTCTATCCCCTCATCCTCATGCTCTTCTGTCTCCTTTTGTTGCTTGGTCTTTTATACCAGCTCTTGTGATATGCTGTAGCAGTAGTAATGTGCCCTACAGATGCCTGTAGCACTGGCTCCTGCTCTCACCAGAAAGGAAACTTGGCAGTGTGTGTAACTTTGTGTTATGTGAAGGCAGCACGTTTCAGTTTACCAGCTCAACAAGAGGCCCGAGGCTGGATCTCTCCTGTTACCTTTACACTACAGAGAGCACATCTGAAATGATGTCACTCTTTCTCATGTGGCCTTTTCAGGTCGCTGTCTCTTCCCGGACCTCGCCTCATGAGAAAACATGGTCTGAATCCAGTATAGCCTGAAGGATTTTTCACTTTAATCCTGGAGGGATAACACCTCATGTTCACTCAGCGACCCGGCTACCTTTAACTCTTGCGTTTATGCATGCTTTTTTTAAACATAATATTGTTTTGTTTATACGGCTTTCTTGTGACGTAACACTTTGCATCTTGTGTATTAATTGTGTGTTTTGCTTGCTTTCAGTATGAGCAGAGGTCGCTGTCCCTCATCCTGCGCCTGTGACCCTGTGGCTTTATGACCCTGTGACGTGTTTAGCCCAAACCTTAAAATGGGTAAATATGCAAAAGACATCTGACACTACTGACTCCTCGTGTGTGTGTGTGTGGTTGCGGCATAGGTGTTGGGTTCAGATGTCAGGCCTATGACAGATCTCTTAATCCATACACTGTTAAAATGTTTCAGATGTTTACAGGAAAAGGTGTAAAGGTACTTCAGTAAAATATGGTTAAGTAGTGACCATAGCATATATGGTGCACCTTTGTACAAGGGTTTAAAATAATGAGTCATTTTAAATTACCGTACAATTTATAGATTTTACAACTAAATTTCTATATAACTTGTGGTAAGAAACACATTTGTCTTTGTACAGACAAAAAGACATTTTTCTAAATATGCTTCACAGAATAAAGAAAGTCGAACAGGTTTGGGATGGCATTATAAATGACAGAATATTATTTTGGGGTAAAACATTCTTTTGTGGTCTTTAAAATATTCCTCACAGTGCACATGTTGATATATAGACAGAGCATCTTTATGTAGAGGTCAGATTATTTTCCTAAATTAGACGGAGAAAGAGAGGAGGGGTTGAGTGAGTGAGATGGAGGATGGTCTGTAAGATGGAGGATGATAACGGGGAAGAACAGGGGAGCTCTGCAGTGTAGAGGAAGCAAAGGAGAAGAATGGCTCAGCATTCCCTACAACTTCCCAGCCACCGCACCAAACAGGAAATGCACAAGTTCCCCGCTTTCTCTCTGGTGGAACAGAGAGGGAGGGGGGTCAGACTTTCCATTCCTCTGAGTTCTTCCGAACGAAAAGAGGAACAAACCGTTCAAGAACAGTCTGAATGAAAGCATACATCTACCGTGAGCATTCGTGCAATCCTTGGGATTTGAGAATGTTTATTGATGTGCTCCAACACCTAGTGGGGCAATCCCAGAATCCATTGCAACAAGCAAAATTGTGGTGTTTTTTTCATTGTAAGCATGCTGCTTTGAATAGAAGGTATTTGACCAAAGTTCTGATTCCTGTTGTCCTGTTGCTTCACCTTGAAGTGTGAGTGTGTAAAAGAGAGTGATGGTCCAGGGCAGATGGACTCATCATTATCCAGTGTTATCTGTTCCCAGTAGGAGGGAAGGTCTATATAATCCCCACACTCCCATTAACTAAGACACTTTTATAGCCTGTAGATGAAGGAGGTCATGTGCTTGCCTGGACAGTGTCCATCAGAGCATCAGTACTCCTTTATTCTATTCATCCTTTTTGTTCTTCTCATGTATAAAGTATCTTGAATTATTACTGTTTACTTTACTATTATTATAGCTTGTACTTCGCATAGTTTTAACATCATTTTAAACAAACCGGTGGTCTCATAGCAACACCTTGGCGTCCGCTTAAAGGCAGCTCAGCAGCGTGTTTTCGTTTGCTTGTACACTACTGTTCAAAAGTGTGGAGGTTTTGTTTTTGATTAAAGAAAAAGTAAAATTTCTATTTAACAATAAAACATTAAATTAATTATAAGTAAAAGTAAACACAAATCAGTTGAAAATTAATGCTCAAATAAATAAATTAATAAAAGTATTCGGTGTTTTGGCAGTTCTTTTAATTCTCTGCCTCTCATCATTATATTAGTCCTATGTGCCATATGATGATGTGTTTAACTACGATGTCCATCTGTCGTTATTAGCTCCAGTGGCTAATGAATTACTGTATTTAAGCCTGATCCTCTCAATTAGTTTAGAGATGCTTGGCTAATAACAGCTCATTAATCTCAGATAATCTCTGGATCTATGCTGTATTGCTATCTCAGCTCGCAACACTTATATCCAGCATCTGTGAGGCTGATAACTGTATTAAGGTTGCACACACTAAATGATCATTTATCCTAACTTTTTGATTAAAAAACACAGAATTTAGTTTTTTTTTCTTTT
The DNA here is from genome assembly GCA_032353835.1 of Enteromius viviparus. Lineage (NCBI taxonomy): Eukaryota > Metazoa > Chordata > Actinopteri > Cypriniformes > Cyprinidae > Enteromius > Enteromius viviparus. Next base: position 1,283,643 of record JAUCNO010000385.1, read on the forward strand.
GGTGAAAATGAATACATAAGCACATTTAAAAGCTTTAAAGGAACACACCACTATTTTTGAACTATTTTCCAACTCCCTAGAGTTACACAGTTGAGCTTTACCGTTTTTGAATCCATTTAGCCGATCTCTGGGTCTGGCGGTAGCACTTTTGAGCTGCAGCTTAGCATAGATCATTGAATTGATTGATTGGACCATTAGCGTCTCACTCAAAAATGACCAAAATATTTAGTTATTTTTCATAGCTGGAGACTATTTTCAGGCATGGTATTATTACACTGGAATGATAGTAAAGCTACTAGCCATATCTGCCTAAAGGAAATCACAAATTTTAATTTTCTATCAGTCTTAGTACATGATGTAATTACAGTAGAGTCAATTTTTAAATAGGAAACCCATTGAAACTCCATTTTTGAGTGACATGCTAATGGTCTAATCAGATCCCATTATCTATGCTAAGCTAAGCTAAAAGTGCAGACTCAGAGTTTGCTGAATAGATTCAAATGTTGGAAAATTAGCCTATTTAAAAAAAAATAGTGGCGTGTTTTTTAAGTGAAACTTTTTTGTTGTCAGGCTTTGAGGGCCTGGCATTAAAGACAATCTGATGCGACAACATTGACCAGATGTCATTTGTTTTCAGTGAAAGTGGATGGATTCTGTCGACAGAAGCAACAGCAACCATTGGTGATACATTTTGGACCCGTTCAGAGTTGAGAAAAGTCTAGCTTAATGCATAAGCTTAATTATCTATCTGATTTGTGGTCAGAATTCGAAGCAATTCGACATGAGTTTGAGTCATACACTAATAACTATTCTTTTTAAGTTTGATATGATGCATAACAAGGCTTACTACCTTACAACCTGGTGACTTGAGGTGTCAAAATCTCAGTGTAAGTGTAAAAAGTGCATAAAACTGCAGAATAAGTGCATCTCTTTTCCTCAAATCTGAATCCTTTTACAAATAGAGGATAGTAAGATTCACTTTTTCAAGCAGTGGAAGTACATGAGCAGAGTTATGGATGGTGGGAGCTGGGAGGGGATTTCCTACCCTCCCCCTCCAGCAGAGGCAATCACACCCTGCTACGCCGCACACAAGGCCGCATGGTTAGAGCAAGAGACAACCGTCTACCCTCCACTGCTCTCACAGCCACTTCCTGCTTTGCCTCTCAACCCAACCCCCTACTGTTCTTCTCTTCACTGCAGAAAAAGACTTCCAAGTTTCTCCCGTGTGAACATGCACCCAGTCTCTCGACTCTCTTTTCCAGTCCTCTCTCTACACTTTTCTCACATTTCACTTTTCTCTCTCTGTGTTTCCCTCCATCTCTGCCGCCCCTCCTTTACTCTCACGTATGTGTCGTTCATCTTTCTCTCCCTCGTCTCCTCACTCTGCACCACCCCCCTCACTGGGATGGGCCTCTCTGGCTGAAGTATCACACTCCCACAGCTGCTTTAAACAGTCCGCAGCCAGTGCTTTTGCTATGTTCACTTTCAGGCAGCACAATACATAGATCTCGCTTCAAATTGAGATGTCTGTGGGTAGAGTGTAGCGTTTTCAAACCAGTATGTATACTGCAATTTAAACGTTTGGTGTCAGTAGGAATAATGCATTTATTCAGCGAGGATGCATTCATCTACAAGTTAGTTTCAAATAAATACTGTTCTTTTGAACTTTTCTATTCTTCAAAGAATCCTGGGGGGGAAATGTCATGGTTAACACAAAAAAATCCTGGTGATACTGGTAACAGGAAATGTTTTGTGAGTGTATTAGAATGATTTCTGAAGGATAATGTCACCCTGAAGACTGGGGTTAAAATTAGCTTTGCCATCACAGGATTAAATGACACATTACAAATATATTAAAATGACAGTTTTAAATTGCAATATTACTGTTTTACCACACTTTGAATCTGATTAATCCATCCATCATGAGACTTCTTTCAAAAACATGTGCACATGCATATAAAAATCTCAATCACATACAAATTCCATCCACAGCTTTTTCAGAGACTCTTTTTTTTTTGTCTTTTTAGTCAGTCATTGAAAGAAACTTATTTCCATCATACATTTACAAACCTAAATAGAAATGTGCTTTAATGTAATGCCTTTTGCAATCTCAGCATAGTCCTTTTTTATGTTCATAATCTAGAGTTGTTGTTTTGTTTTGACATTTGTCTGTTTGAAAGTAAAAAAACTATTAAGAAGCACATGCTAAAAGAGGAAGTTGACCAAAAAATGTGCTCCTGTAAACTGCATCACAGCTCCCGTGGTAGGCACTGATAAGATTGTTTAGGCACCGATAAGATGATTTCCACATGCCTTTATTTTTTCATTTGGGAAAAGTTATTTATTAATGGGTGTATCTTTTAAAATATGTTTTGAGTTCTGTGTGAGTAACAAATAATCTCTGTTTTAGAAATGGAAATTGCTTCCCCTGAGAAGACTGTCAGCAATGCTGTTGGTGCAGCGGATGTGAATGAACAGTCTCATTTGTCAGAAGATTCTGTGAACAATCAGTCCTCCACACACACACCAGAACCTGCTGAAGGTAAGATGCCACTGTGGCTCTAAGAGAGACAGTTTATCCATAAATAAAGGTTATGTCAATCCTTTTTTACTCTTATCTGATTTATAGAAGCAGACTGTGATGGACAGGACAAAGCAGAAAATGGAGATGAAGATGAAGGTGGAGTTAGAACAGAGGAGGAGCTGTCCTCCATCAACTCCATGATGAGCACTGTGATGAACGTGGGCCAGATCAATGGAGTTGATTCTGAGCCCAACAAAATATCTCCCAGAAATTCAACCAAATCGCCTTCTGTCAATCGTACTGGGAGAAGAAATCAGGTATAGCAGCAGTTAATATATGTTATATTACACTGTAAAACGAAATCCCTTAAATTTATGGTAAAAAAAACTGGCAGCTGTGGTTGCCAGTATAAAACTGTGAAAGATACGGTATCAAAATTTTGTTTTGTCAATAGTTTTACAGTTTTATTGTAAATTTACAGTTTAATACCGCATTTGAAATACACTGATAACTAACAAATGCAGATGGTGATGAGAAACTCAAATGATGAACAAAAGCACATCACAAGCAGCTTGTAAATAGTAACACATATGTGTCATACACACTAAACACCATCATGGTAAGAAATATTAAACAAAAATGGGCAATAAACATTCATTTAACAACATGACATGTAACATACAACCCTAATAAAAATAACTCATACAAAAATGTTAAAGAAAAAACATCAAATTTAAACAAAATTTGAAATGCAATGCAGGGAATGTCAGTTAATGGTGTTTTCCTGTAACTTTGACAGGAATTTACCATTAACTATTCAACGTTTTTTTACCGTAGCATTTTCACAGTTTTTTACAGTTAAATTCACGGCCATTTTTTACAGTGTATGTAAATATGCAATATATATCATCAAGTGTGGTATAAAGGTACTGCAGACATACTACATTCATCATGTTACAAAAGTCAATTCATATCACTGCCTTTCACAAATCCTCTCCCGTGGCATCATGGGATAGCAAAGTGTCCATTTAATGCGAACTTCATTTATTGGAAATGCTGTTAATTCAGACATACTGTACTACGTTCACATGTTTCTATATAGTTAGGAAGTATGCAATTTTTGATGCAGCCAAAATCTGTTTTATGTCCGAAATAAAATGCTAAAATGCTTAAGCTCAAGTGATGCTACACAAAGGCAGGTCCACATTTTGGTTTCATAAGGTCACTCTTTCATTTCTATATGCATATTTAGTCATACGAATTCTCCTATTTTACCAGAAGTGGTCTGTCTCGTCTTCCTCATACTGTCTCTGGTGGTCAGTCAGAGTGGCAGTTACATAAACCCAGCTAAATGAGTGGCAACAAATGGTCTTTGCTCTTTCTCAATCCTCCCTTTGTGAGAGCCTATGCTTGTCTTATGCCTTCAATTAAAGTGTGGGATTTGACTGAAACACTTCTCTGTGGAAAAAACAGGTGTTTCAGTCCCCCAACCCCCACTGGTATCCCATCCCACAGCCCTAACTGTATTTCCATACGCTGAGAGTGACTCTGCACCGCTGCTCGGCTGCAGAAGGTCTTTCCCGCTGAATTAGTGATGCTCTTCCTCAGCCAGTGCTGCTGTTGTCTGGAGAAAACAGATGGAGAGGCCACTTGTTGCTCCATGTGACGCGAGCGCACAACCGCTCCTGCTGCTCTGACACATACTATCTTCATCAGGCAGGCCACATACTGCATCTGTCTTACCTTTTGTGTTTATCTCTCACCGGGGGACATATAAACGCCTCACTGGGGTTTCAGAGTCATGGGGAGCTACATGTGTTAAGGAGCCATATTTTTGTTTGATTAATAGGTACTTACTTAATGTGTTTTCAGGGTATATGACTTTCAGTGTAACATAGTTTATACATAGTTTAGTTACTAGCTATATATAGGCTAGGTACAGTATGGTTTACAAACATTTTGTTTGGTATAGGTATGATAGCACTGTTAAACAGTGACCCACAGTAAAAAAATCTGCAGTCAGATGTGTATGTGTCTTTCCACAAAATCGGTGCTTGTTACACTTAGAAAAAGTAAAGAAAACTATATATTTTTTTAAAAATCAATGAAATGAAGAACCTTAATATGACAGGAAATTGTATTGTGCAATCTCAGGCTATGCAATTAATTATTTCATGACTATTTTTCGACCTATTTTTAATACTCTTAAAAATTTAAGTATTTAGGTATTTTTGTCAACCCTGTTACCAACATAAGTGTTACTACATATTATAGTTGAATTTGAACGCAAATGCCACTGAATGATATAGTTATTAGATCAATAATGTACTGAGGGTGACCTTTAAAAACTGGGTGAAACCTAATCTATGTCATCCCTGTTATCCATATATTCTAAAAAGTAACAGGGTTGAGATTTGTCTAGAACATTATAGAGGAGCGAAAGAGAAACATGCTACATGCTTGTGTTTTACGTGTAGGAATCCTGGCTAAGAAATGATGTAACCTCCTGGAAGAGGTTTTTTTTTTTTTTTGATAAGGGTAACAGGGCTGACATGAGATCAGGGGACACCAGTAAGATTACATATTTGTATTTTATAGGGGAAAAAAAGCATTGCTTAATAACGAGACTACATTTAGAACAAAATGCAAATGTGATTTTTATATAATTTTGTGAGTTAAAAGTAAAAGACAAAACCTTACCCTTAACAGCATAAATGCATTTTAAATCAATTTAAAGTTAAAGTTTTTTATGTTGTTATATTAAACCTATGTTTGATTTATTTCTTAGAGACACAAAAGACACAGATTTCATGAAATGACCTGTATATAAAACTGTATAAATCTTACTAATGAACTATGTTATTTAGTACATTGTGACTGAAACGGGTTTTCTCTTTGTGTCTGCTACAGGAAGTCAAAGACGAACGCTCAAGCTTTATTTGCCCCCTGTGTAACAAAAACTGCATGACACAGCACCAGCTCACCATGCATATCAGACAGGTGCGCACTATCTCTTACACAAACACACTAGAACATCCCTACATGCACACCTGTTAACTGAACCACAACAGTTTGTCTTAAAATCCGAATTTTACTGTATGTTCATTTCTTTGCCTCTGATTCTTTTTTTCCTCCAGCATAACACAGATAGTGGGGGCACTGACCACTCCTGCAGTATCTGTGGGAAAGCTTTGAGCTCAGCCAGTTCTCTGGACCGCCACATGCTGGTTCACAGCGGAGAGAGGCCATACAAGTGTGTGATATGTGGTCAGACATTCACTACCAATGGAAACATGCACAGGTAAATGGTCAGACAGTGTTTTTAAAACTGTAGATGTTTAACTTTTATGTAAGTGTAGACTAGCCTTTTCACTGGCTCACAATGATACACGGTAGATTATCCTAATTCCTGTTTAGGTTTTTATTAATATATTGCTCAAAATGAAGCTCAATCAACAGTATATGTGGAATAATGTTCCGTTCCAAAGATAATAAAATTTTGATTCATCACTTAGGTTTTTGTTTAAATCTAAATATATGTTAGAGTAACACACCTACATTGGATATAAGCATTATGCGGGGTTTAAAAGCCAAAATGAGAAGCTTTTATTTTTTGTTAAAAAGCGTTTAATACAATAAAACAAATTCATTGTTTAAAATTAAATATTAACTTAAAATCTTAAGGGAGATACATCTATTAAATACTAAATAATAAATAAATAAATAATAATAAAAGGGTTTGACTGACAAATTTGATGCTAGAAAAAATTTCAATACTTCCAAGCATATATTGATACCACTTTTGGGTTTTATATTATTTAACTGCATCATTGATGACCTAAAGAAATAATTGTAACAAAATGTGTATGCGCAGGTTGCAAGCTGCATTAATAGAAGGAGTGATAACACTTTAGAATAGGTAACACTTGTTACCAAATTAACTACGACTTTTCCCTCAATACATTCTTGCTGTTTATTAATAGGTAGTGAGGTAGTTGTTATGTTTAGGTATTGGGTAGGACTAGGGAGGTAGAATAAGGCATTAATATGTTCTTAATTAGGAGTAATAAATGGCTAATATTCTAGTAATGTGCATGCTAATAAGCAACTAATATGTGTAACCGTAAAATAAAGTGTTAGCGAAGTAGTTGTAGGTTTGTGGAGGAGGAGGAAGGGATGAAGGAATGTCTGCATGTGATGTGAGAGGCCTGACTGATATGGATGACTTTGCTGACTTCTTTCTTTCATGTCACCTATATTTGGATGGTTCTGTGTCCATGCTTTCTTTTCATGTGTCTTTGTGGTGGTGGGGTTTGATGTGTGACTCTTTTTGTTTGTGTTGATGGGATGTGCATAGAGGGCTTCCTTGTGAAGTTGAGGCATGCAGGCATTCCAGATGGGGGTGGAAGAAGTTTGTGCGAGTGAGTGAGAGAGGGAGAAAAGGCAGGGGGCTGGGAGATGGGTGCTGAACTTATTTTTTTGGATGGCACATTATGGATTTTTTTAGGGGGGGTCAGTTTTAACCGTATAATTTCATATATTACATAACAAAAACAGCTTTGCTTGGCATGTTAAATCATGTAGTCGAGCTGTTTTTCCCACACTGCCCTCTGGCAATATTGATGAGGCACTGCAGAAGGAAACATTTACTCATCAACTAGTAACTTTAAACACAAAACCACAATGTGATTAAGTGCCATGTGAAAAGAAATGGCAAGAACTGGTGTTATGGTTGCGTGATACATAATTATGCTGATACTGTTTCAGTCTGTAAGGTATCAGCGTGCTTTTTATTTGCTGTGTGTCGGAGACATGAGATGGAACAGGATTCAGGCTGTCGGGGTTGGGTCCACATGTGGGTGACCATCACTCTGCCTCTCTGCTATTAATATCTTTGGCTGCAGAATGTAAAACAAGATTCTTACCACTGGGTCTGCTGACATTTATACTCCCTTTCCAGTTACATACACAGTGCAGACCATTAACTCTACACGCCACAATACAATGCACATTTAATTTGAAAGCATGCACACCATACATCTATAGACCTGTTAGGTCAACCGTTTCCAATGAAACACAGCTGCACATCAGGGGCCTTGTATCTGGTTGAACCTGAAAGATGGGTTTGTTTCTGTGTAAGTGTAGGAGGGTGAGGAGTGCGCACGTTCCAGCATGTCGCAGTGCGACTCCCAGCACTTTGCCTCCACAAATTACCTCTGACCTCTGCTGGTCATATAATTGCATTTCCCGCCACCTGGTCACTCCCTTCTGTATTTTGCATGCTTTAATTATTGAGGTATTCCAGTGGCCCCGGTGCCATCACATGGCAAATCATGTTTTACATGGATGGGTTTTAAGATTTAAATTAACACTTATCATTGTCATTTTTACAATTAAAAAATAAAATAAAACTTACATATATTGGTCTATACATTAAGTTTACACTAATGAAAATTAGACTTTGCATTACAATTATGAGATTTGTATACTTAAATTATAATTCATATAAGTGTACTGAAGAATTTTCACAATGCAAAATATCCTAAAAAAATTATATATATATGAGGACACCTCAAAAATACAGGTTACAATACAAAAAACAAATATATCCCAATTAGGAACGCCTATGCATGTTGCCTTAAATAAAGCATTTCAATTTCTCTATGAATTTCTTTTTCAGAACTTGGTCTGAGTTTAGTTATGTATTTCTGCAGGCACATGAAAATACATGAAAAGGATGCAAACAGTATTCCTACCCCCAGTTCTTCCCCACTAAACAAGCGCAGACGACTCTCTAATAAGAGGAAGTCCATTGTAGAGGATGATTTGGAGCAGGCTGATGAGCCGTCGGTTAAAAAGGTACATTTCCATCCTCCTTTATGTCTATGTCAGTAAAAACAGTCAAATAGTCTAAATTACTTTTGGAATTTATTTTGCCCGTACCTCTGAAGGTATATAAAAATAAATGTTCTTGTTTTAGGTGATGCTGGTACAGAAGTCTGGAGAGGATGATTCTGTTAAGAGTGAAGAAGAGATCCTTCACTGCCCCATGTGCTTTAAGACATTCAACTGTAAATATGATCTGGAAACACACATGGAGACACATCCTGACACTACACTCAGGTAGGCTCTGGACAATGTATTCCTGTTTAAATATATATCTAATATACATAAAGTTTCTGACCATTTCCTCTTATCCTAGGTGTAACATTTGTTGCATTACCTTTCGCACACACCGGGGTCTTCTGCGTCATAATGCTGTTATTCATAAGCAGCTCCCTACTGACCCCTCTGGACAACCTTTTATTCAGAATAACCCCTCTATCCCTCTGGGGTTTGGTGACCTGGCTTTCATTGACTTCAGCTGTCAAAAATTTCCTCAAATTGCACAGGTAAAAACTTGTAAATACATCAGATGAGATAAAATTATTCTTTTTTTGGATGATGACAGGAGATATTTTGTTTTATTTCTTCAGTTGTGGTGTGAGACTAATTTGCGCAGATGCTCCAGCAAGTTCCATAAATTTGTCTGTGAGGTCTGCAACAAGGCCTTCCCTCTTCAGCAGTCTCTGGATCTCCACAAATCCTCACACAAAAGTAGCGCAGACACCTGCGCTGAACCTCAGGAACATAACGCAGACGGTGTTATGGATGCACCCAAAGTTAGCTCCCATTCCACAGAATCCAAGGAGGTCAATGAGCTAGTACCACACGTCAGTTCAGATGGGAAAAATGACTTCTTGGAGTGCCTGGGTCTCCAACACTCCTCCTTGGCCAAGCCAGAGAAATCAGAAGAGCAAATTCAGCAGGAGGTTTTAGACAGCATTCACTTCATTCGCATCGAGCCACCTTCAACTAATCTACCTCAAGACAGCATCAACAATCTTGGCGTCTCAACTTTGGAACCTGTCTCTCTTCAAGCCGTGAACAAGAACACTGCCCTTGGCCTCCTGTCGCTCCAGCCGCTCCATGCTGTTGTCAGTCGCGGTATGATTGTCCCAATAAGTGGTCAAGCTGCAGTGGAGCTGGCGGATATTGAACAAATCCTTAAGCTTGCAACCTCTGTGCCACCTCCGATGTCTTTGTCTATGCTTGCCAAAGGTCTGGGCAGTCCTCCACAGGTGGACCCCAAACAGATTGCTTCTCTGAAGCAAAAGCCTTTAATCACTCCTCGATCCAGCATGGGTGCTTCCACACCCCCTCCTCCGGTCATGAACGCCCAACAGGCCTCATCGGGCAATATCAGTCCTAGCCTTCCACCCCAAACTGGTCAACAACTGAGAACTGCCAGACAATCGTCAGCCTCCTCTTCGTCCTCAACCTCGTCCTCTCCTACCAACTGGGAGACTACTCAACTAGGGCCAGATGTCATTGGAAACACCATTATCTCGTATGAAACTGGAAAGCAAGAAGAGTTTGACAGCAAGGAGAAGGAATCGAGAGGCAAGAAGACAACCAAGACAGAGTATCCTTGTCGGTTCTGCAAAGAAGTTTTCTCCTTCTTAGGCGGCCTCCAGGCTCATATGCGTCACCATCTAGGAGCGTCACCATACCAGTGCTCCATCTGTAGCTACACCGCTCCTGACAAGGCAACGCTGATTCGACATCTCAGAACGCACAGCGGCGAGCGGCCATATGTCTGCCGTCTCTGTCACTACCCTTTCACTGTGAAGGCCAACTGTGAGCGTCATTTGCGCAAGAAACACATGAAAAACACACGCAAAGACATTGAGAAAAACATTGAATATGTAACCACCTCCTCCAGTGTAAGTGGTGTTATCGGAGGCACCACACTTGACCTCCTTGATACGGCTGCTGCCGGCAACACATCTTGTCGATTTTGCGGGGAGGACCTTAAGAACTACAGAGCACTTCAGATTCACCTGCGAACGCATAATGGATGTCAGCGAAAGCCATTTGAGTGCAAGCAATGCGGAGCGGCATTTCTCGCTAAAAGGAACTGCATTCACCATTTGCTGAAACACCACCCAAATGTTCCAGAGCGGGAAATTGAAGAACACATCAAAAGTCTTGTACCGGTTGGAGGAGACCCCACCGCTCAAGCCAACCCTCCAACCTCAAACGGACTGGATAACAGCACCGTTCCTCAGAATGTAGGTCCCTACTCTGGAGCCGTTGAGCTGGACCAAGATCAGCCCTTGGATTTCTCTAGCAAATCTCAAAAAACGATTGCTTCAAACGTTAAACTTGAAGTAACAACATCTCCTCTGATTAACGACTGCTCTATGGAGCCCATTGATCTTTCGATACCTAAGGATCCTGAGAAGAAGAGACTGATGAAAGAACAACCTCAGAACATGCCGCTGAAACATCAAGACATCAAGAAAGAACAGACCCTGGAAACAACCCCTGGACTTTTTGCCACTCTCCCAGTCTCCATTTCTAGCCTGGCCTCTGCTCTATCCAGTGACCTTACTAAGCCTTTCACTCGCTTGAAGCCATTGCTACCAAAACCATCTTCTGTTTCCAGTACTGAAATGGCACCGCTGGCCTCTATTGCTCAGATCATCTCATCTGTGTCCGCTACTCCAGTGTTAATCGAAACAGGAATGGATGGCAAAAACAGTGTTAGTGCAATGGATTTTAATACACTAAGTGAAAAGAAGGGCAGTACCAAACTGGATTCCGTTCAAAATGGGTCTTCTGATAACTCGAAGAAGAGAGGCAAGAAGAGACCTTTTCAGGAAGAGATCTGTGATCCGAAGACACCAGCAGGTTGCGGCATCGACTTGGAGTCAAGTGGAGAGTTTCCCAGTGTGGAAAAAATGCTGGCTACCACAGACTCAAATAAATTCAGCCCCTACTTACAACCTAGTCAAATGGAGCCAATGAAGGAGGAGAAAGAGAAGCAGTCCATCAGTGAGGAGGCAAAAGAGGGACGAGAGGATAAGCCAAAGAAACCTTCACAGAGCAAAGGAAAGAAGAACGCTTATTCTAATTCAGTGCAGAAGATGACCTGCCCGTACTGTCCACGTCTGTTCCCTTGGGCCAGTTCACTGCAAAGGCATATGCTAACACACACAGGTGAGACTCTACAATTCATAAATTATGCCATAAAGTACTTGTTTAATTTGCTCTATCCTACAATACAATGAGCTACATACCATTCTTAGGAAAGTGGAAGTTGCAGAATTTGTTAAATGTTGTACACTATTAATAAGCTTTGAAATTCAATCACTACCTATAATTATTTACACTACTGCATGGAGTTGTTTTTTTTATCAGCAATGACGGTAAAATAATAAAAAAAAATTAATTAATTAATTAATTAATTAATAAATGCTGTTCTTTTGTTCTTTTTAACTTTCTGATTGTCAGAAAATCCTGAAAAATATTTTCAGGAAAATATTAAGCAGCACAACTGTTTTCGACATTGAATGTAATAAAAAATGATTCTCGAGCAGGAAATCGCATGTCATGTGAAGTAAGATGATGTGAAACTTAAGACTAGAGTTATGGTTGCTAAAAAATCTTCATGGAAATTAATTCATTTTTAAAAATCTTCAAATACATAACGTAAATTTGAATTTTTCATCATATTTCACAGTATTACTGTTTTCACTGTATTTTTAAATGAATTAATGCAGCCATAGTGAGCACTTGAATCTTCTTGTTCAAAAACAAAATAATCTTACTGACCCTAAACATTTGAATTTATTACATTATATATTATTTTTTATTTAATCAAATGTATTTAATAAAGTCAATAAAGTTTTTTTTCTCTCTTCAGAGTGTTACAGTTTTGTGCATTGATTTCACAGGTCAGAAGCCGTACCCTTGTCCTCAGTGTGAGTCATTCTTCTCCACCAAGTCAAACTGTGAGCGCCACCTGCTCCGCAAACATGGAATATCTAATCGGACTCTTCAAAACAGTGGATCTCGACCCAAACCTAAGGCTGACGAAGGATCCCAAGGAAGTAATGGTACTGTTGGTCTATTTTATTAAAATTATATATATGTGACCCTGGACCACAAAACCAGTCACAAGGGTCAATTTTTTTACATTTAGATTTATACATAATAAATAAGAATAAAGTTTTCCTTTGATGTATGGTTTGTTTGTATATGACAATATTTGGCTGAGATACAACTATTTGAAAGTCTGGAATCTGAGGGTGCAAATAAATGAAAATATTGAGAAAATCTAATTTAAAGTTGTCCAAATTCTTAGCAATGCTTTTCTCCTAATCAAAAATTATTTTTTGCTACATTTATGGTAGGAAATTCACAAAATATCTCTTTGCTTAATGATGATTTTTTGGGCATAAAATAACTAATTGTTGGTTTTTGCTACAAGTATACCCGTGCTACTTAAGACTGGCTTTATGGACCAGGGTTATTAATACAGTATTTAATACTAATGGTCTTGAATATATATTGTTCATATTTTAATCCAAAATGTGCTGGTTTAAATTTTAAGATGAAGTATTGATGGTCCTTTCATGGTGTTTTGTAATGCAGTGTGTTTTCTGTTTATCAACAAGACTTTTCATATTGCGAAAATGGTATGCAATTACATAATTGTGAACTTGTGTTTACAAAACTGTATGTATATATTTTCCTTTATAAGCTTTTCTTGTCTTTGTAGAGAGCATATCTGACACTGAACCTCCTGGAGCCAGAGATATTTTGGATCTGAGCTCTGTCAACCCCAAACAAGAGGACAAAGCCTCATCTCCAGAACAAGCACCAGAACAAACAGGACAATCAGCCGATGAACAAACAGACAGTATCTTAGACCCAAACGAAACACAGCCAACAGAGGGAAGCCCTGAGGGAGTAGAAAATTATGATGATGACTCTCAAAGCAATAATAGTCTTGATATGAACCTCGCCAACAAGCTTGTAGACTTCAAGCTTTCTGGAACAGAGCAGCACCAGCCTAAGACAGCTGCAGAACCGGTTTCTCCACCAGATGAGTTCCCACACACCTGTGCGTCCTGCAAGAAGACCTTTCGCCATGCAGCCACCCTCAGCCGGCACCAGAAAACTCACATTCAGGAGGTCCAAACAGAGGAGGGAGGCAAAAAGGGAAGACGCCAACCTGCTCCTCAAAACCCCGTCACAGTGCACCGGAAGGAGCTGGAGCTGGAGGCAAAGTTAGAAGATGATGAAAATGACGAGAACAGCAGCTGTTTGGATAGTGGTGCCGATGAGGAGGAGAAGGAGAGGGAAGAGATGAGTGATGACGAAGAAGAGGCTGCATCCTCAGAGCTCAGGGCTTTGGAAGAGGAGGGGGGCGACCCGGCTGGAGGCAAAACTGACAAGAGGAAGAAGATCTGTGCTGTGTGCAGCAAACGCTTCTGGAGCCTGCAAGACTTGACCAGGCACATGCGCTCACATACTGGTAAGATCTGGAGCATTTTACTGTTATTATTCACTGTGCTTAATTTAGTAAAAATAAAACTCTGTCAGTAATTACTCACCCTCATGTCGTTCCAAACCCGTAAGACCTTAGTTCATCTTCAGAACACAAATGAAGACATTCAAAGAATTTAGGGAGCGCTTTGACCCTGTAGACAACAATATAATTAACACAATCAAGGTCCAGAAACATAGCAAGTGTGACATCAGGGATTCAACCATAATTTTTACGAAGCCAAAGGGAGCTCTCGGATTTAATAAAAAATTTCTTCATTTGTGTTAAGAATATGAACGAAGGTTCTAAAAGACATGAGGGTGAGTAATTAATAACAGAATTTTCATTTTTAGGTGAACTATCGCTTTAACACATCAAAATACAGGTTGATGCATCTAACATGACCCTTGCTGTTTTAGGTGAGCGACCTTATAAGTGCCAAACCTGTCATCGCACCTTCACCCTAAAGCACAGTCTGGTGAGGCATCAACGCATCCACCAGAAACCCACAGATGATAAGGGGACAGATGAGGCAGAAATGAATGAAGAAATGGATGGAGCAAGAGATAACTGCGAAATGCTGGAAGAAAAAGAGGTTAGGTGTTCATCTGCAAGTCAAAGTGAAGCCACAGCTCCAATCCAGAGTGAGAATGAATGTGAGAAAGCAGTAGCACCCCAAGAAGAAGAGAGTGAAGGACATGTGGAGGAAATTCAGCATCCTAAAGAATCATCCTTGGAGATGAAATCTGCTGAAGAACCTCAGCCGGATGGGGCTGAACAGGAGGACCATCAAACATTAGTCGCCTCAGCAGAGGCCCAATCAGGCTGTGATCCAGAACTTGCAAAAATCACTGTCCATAGCTGTACAGCAGCTCAGGAAATGGAGACACCTGATCAGTGAAGATAAAATTCACTGTGTTCATTTTGTGCCATAGTTTATCAAGCTTCCACAAACACTAGGAGTTGCAAAGCCTGGCTTTTGCCGATGTTTGTCTTATACAGTATGCACGACGGATGCAGACTGCAGAACAGTTTTTGATTCTTCTCTTGATGCCTTAATGCTTTTTTCTAAAGATCTGGAGCAGCACATAACTGGACAGTAGCAGTTTTAATCCTATTTATATGATTTTTATTGAATCATATAAAGCCTTTATATCAATAAATTAGAAGCATTTGTATGATGAACAGAAGATTTATATATCAGCATTAAATTGTATTATTCTTAAGTCAGTTTCTGTATGTTTTTAGTATGTGTATGGAGTCATAGTTTTTTTGTCTTATGGAATTGAAGAGCTTAAGTGCCTGACTCATTTTCATTATCAAGATTGGCTGAATACAGTTTGGATAAAATTGCTGTTTAGCTCTGTAATTTTTTTTGGGTGATGGTCGGCCAATCAGTTTATCGGCAATATTTGCCCTTTCTTTGTATATTATCCCTCATCTTTGAGCCTCATTGACAAATGTCGCAGAAGGTGCTGTTTCAAGCTTCCCAGCCACTTATATGTCTTCCGTGACATTTGTCAATGAGGCTCAAAGATGGAGGATAATGGTGTAGAGTGTGAAGTATTATATTTTGAGGCTTGTGCATCAGAGAGAAGAGTGCTTCTGAGAGTCATGCAGTATGTATTTTATGTCAGCGTGATTCAGAGTACATTTTATGTATCTTTAAAGTGTGATTTTGTATTTTTGTTTGCCTTCTTGGTTTTGTGTTTGTACTGGAAATCTCCCTAGGATTCATTTTCACAGGTGTTCACACTAATCAAACACTTTTTCTCTCTTTATCCGGTAGATATCGGATCTAAAAAGGAATCTAAATGTATCCCTTATACTGGTTAAGGGATATAATAATCCCCTAAAACCAAACAAAAAGTAACTTGAAAAAGTGACTTGAAGCCCACACAAAACTTCATTTGAGATTCAGCGAATTTGAAGCTAGTTTTCATTCATTTTGAAATCTGCGAGTCTTTGGATTCAAAACCAATTGAAACGTTGTAAATGAACTGGTCTTTGTATTTGTTGAAACACATTTTTCTTTCTTTTGTTTTTGTGTAATGACGTTTGTAAATGTGTTCAAGTGCGTGTGGGTGTGCACAGTCATATGGATAGAAAACACTGAACATTTTATGCAGGTATTTATTGATCAGTCTACAGCGTGTGGTTGTAATTTCGAAAAGCCATGTAGAATCCAATTTGTGCAACGAGGAAATTCAAAAAGACGAATGTTGTTTGAGATTGTGAGGTTCTCGACATTTTCAGCTACTTTGTACATTCAGATGCTTTAGACAATTATATCTTTTGTGTGTCTTTTTGTTTGTCAGTTAATGAAACCTTCAGCCAATTCAACTATCCATTCATTTGAGAGCATTGAACCATAGAGTATACTTTGATGAGTTTGACATTATGATTATAAAAAGAATGATTTTTGCATGTTGAGCTAATTTGAATTTCTCAGTTATTCTCTTTCTCAGGGGCTTTTCAAAATCGGTGTATCTGTCTGGTGTGTAAAATGCAAGCTCTGTTCACTACACTACGTTTAAGAGCATTTATCTGAATTTGGTCACTGTATGTTTAGGTCTAATTGTACCAAACCCTTTCTGCAAATTATTGTAATTAATTCAGATATCAATGACCATGTTTGTCAGATGAATTGCAAATACCTGTCAAATCAGTTCAGATGTAAACTCATTGATTTAGCTTTTTTCACCTTGTTTTTTTCCCCAACCCTGTAAAGCGAATAAATCATCCAATCAATAAATGTACACTAAGAAAGAGTGAGAAATTCAGGTCTGTTTTTTCTGTCTACATTTTTTTATATCATATAATATCGGCATATGCATATTTAACACTACTTTTAAACACTTACACCCCCAGTTTTACAGACGAGGCTTAAGCTAGTCTCAGACTAAATTTCATGTTTGATCTGTCTCCAATGAAAATATCTTGCTCTGTTAAAAGATGTCAGTGTCAATGTTCTGTTTTAAGATGCACACCTGTTATATTTTCTTATAAGGTATTGTGGTAAAAGTTACAAAGTCCTGGCTTAAGCTAAGCCCTGTCTGTGAAACCGGGCAATATTATTTAACTTCAGTATCTTAAGGCAATTGGGGACTGTAATCTTTTAATAATTATAAATAAAAATGTAGTAATGTACTATAACAACCATTCAGAATATTCTAGCAGCCTACATACGTTTGATATCAGCAATATTTTTTATGAAGGACAATAATTCGTGAACGATTAGCCTGCGGAAAACGGGTGCTTATTTTAACTTTACGAGTGGTCACTTTGAGCCTTCTCGGCACCCTTACCCACATTACCGGAAGTGAGAGTGTGCTGGTGTGGGTGCTTGCGTGCTGTTGGTATGTTAGCGTGTTTTGACAGTGTTTAGTCAGTTCCTTTACATTTTATATTTTGTTGAGATATATTTAAGGATTCGGACGTTTTCTTTTATTGAAGTCAGAGCACCAGGATGTATCAGGTTGTACCAGGGCAGTTTGATGACGCGGACGAGACGGGAAGGTATGAAACTTAATTAACTTGGAAGCAATATTAGTCCTTTATTAATTAATTGATATTAACACGGTCATGAAAAACAACAATACGCTGTCACATTTACAATGACGAAAGAAAAACACACTGAAGATAAACGCCTCTCGTGCTATTTGAAACTCTAAGAATGATATACATTTCTCATGTTATTTGTATGTTTAGTTTCTTTAGGTTTTACCATAGGACACAGTCCAATTTTTTTTTTGTCAACTACCCATACATATACATATATATTAATCTGTGTGATATACCACGAATGGTAGCTTTATGATTATTATGATGACAGAATGTGTTTCAAGAGAGGCAAACGGTGACTGTTATGACTGATTACACCAGCAAAAAAATTATATATATATATATCGCAGTGAGCCTGAAACCAGTCAAGTCCCTGACAAGCTCTCCCTGGAGACCCAACTGCCTGAAGTTACTTTACAAACCTTTGACAATGATGAGCAAGGTGAAAATGAGGAGGACTATGATGATGAGGAAGATGATGATGAATGGGATTGGAATGAATCAGGAGGAGGAGATTTTACAAAGCGCTACACAGCAATGAGGGCTGGGAATAATCCACAGGTATTTCTTAAAGAAAGGCCAATGTTGACAACAAACCTGGGCCCGGATTCAAAAAACGGTTTATCATACCACTACCACTAGGAGCTCTCCTAAACAGCAGTAACATTTTTTACAAAAGAGTTTTCCATTAAAACATATTCACAAAACTGCTCAGACAAATTTACTAAGGAATAGAGACAAGTCTTAAGCTATTAGTAACACAGTGAAATATTGTAAAATCCTATATTATGTTGCCATATTCAAATAAAAATGCTTTGTGAAATACCTTTGAAGCAAAAATGTAGGAACCCTAAATTTAAGATTGATACTTTATTATTTTTAAGAGTTATACTTAAAATCTGTGAGTTATGTGCTACTTTTAGCCTTCGAATATTTAGTGAATGTGGGCCCTGTTTCTGGGAAATCGTGTTGGTTGAATGAACATATATTGAGATATGTTTTCTTTTTTTTCCCACCAGGCTAATCGACAAAGTTCTAATAAAAAATCCTTAAACATGTCCACTCCGTCAGACAAGGTACTAAGGAAATTTGAAAACAAAATTAACCTGGGTAAGCTTTATCTTATTTAATCAACAAATAAATTCAGAGATTGTGTAGACTACAGATTTAGTCAATTCATCCACAGAAAAAATAGTTTTACTCTTTCTGATTCAGGTATCTTTGTTTGACAGATAAACTGAGCTATGCTGATTCTGTGATCAATAAAGTCACTGTGATGCAAAAGCAGAGGGAAGCAGACACGTATGTAATCTTATTTTGGATTTTCTATACTATTGTATTTGTTAGGAGTTTCATTTAGTTTTTCCTTGTATGTTTTACATTTTAGTTTTAGCTTTAGTAAATGTATTATGTGCTTCTATCATTTTATTTGTGTTTTCTGTGTTATTTGTATTTCAATTAATTTTTTTAGTTCAGTTTTAGTAATTACAAAAATATGTCATTTGCATTCATGTATATTTCTGTTTGCATTTTATTTCAGCTTTGAGCAAGCAGTATAATAATACTGCAACAGACATGATTTTCAATCAGGTTTAAGTCTTTAATCTTAAAAAGCTCATTTTTGCAGGTTTCGGGTAAAGGACAAATCAGACCGAGCTACTGTTGAGCAGGTGTGTTGAAGCTGATGATTTCACTTGAGCTCCAGTGTTGTAATTGTTGCATTATTCAGTGTGATATCTGAATGTGTTTGTGCAGGTTTTGGACCCTCGTACACGTATGATTCTGTTTAAAATGCTCAGCAGAGGCGTCTTTTCAGAGATCAACGGCTGTATCAGCACAGGCAAAGAGGCAAGTTTGTTTTAAAATAATTTTAGCGATATTATTAGATTTAGTTTGTTTATTCTTTTTGTTATTTTAGTACTCGAGGTTAAGGATGAGAAATGTTGGGTTTATTCAGTGAATTCATTATTTTAATTATAGACATATATAGGCTAACCCTGGCTTGTTTAGATGAAATCAATAAAATGATCTATTACTTTATTCATAGATCACTTGGGATCTTGTGGCTATGTCAGTCATTTTACTAAGAACTAATGTTAATAATGCTTTTTTAATGACTTGATTTTTTTTATGTTCCTCTCCTGCGTTTCGTACCACAGGCAAATGTCTACCATGCAACTACTGCGAAAGGAGAAAGCAGAGCCATCAAAATATACAAAACATCAATTCTACTATTCAAAGACAGAGATAAATATGTCAGCGGGGAATTCAGGTAAAACAGATGTCTTAGTTCTGTTTAGCCTTATTGATGTGAGCAATGAAATACTGAATTTCTATGTTTGAATATAATGTAGGTTCCGTCATGGCTATTGCAAAGGCAATCCTAGGAAAATGGTGCGCACTTGGGCTGAGAAGGAAATGAGAAACTTGATCAGGTTAGTATTAACTTCTTCTTTTTTTTTTTTTTTTCATGAACTTATTTTTATGAGTTTGTCTGTAATGCATTTCCTTTTATCTCAAGACTACAGACCGCACAGATTCCAAGTCCAGAGCCCATCATGCTGCGGAGTCATGTTCTCGTCATGAGCTTTATTGGGCGAGATGACATGTACGTAGAGGTTTACCTTCACATTTTACAGATGCACAAATACTTCTCAACAACTGATCCGAAAATG
The DNA here is from genome assembly GCA_032353835.1 of Enteromius viviparus. Classification (NCBI taxonomy): domain Eukaryota; kingdom Metazoa; phylum Chordata; class Actinopteri; order Cypriniformes; family Cyprinidae; genus Enteromius; species Enteromius viviparus. Next base: position 1,303,786 of record JAUCNO010000385.1, read on the forward strand.
GCAACGTTTCAGAGTTTAACAAATCCTTAACTGACACTTTAAATTGATCTCATTGGTGTAATTCCCAGGCCTGCCCCTCTGCTGAAAAACGCTGTCCTTTCTGAATCCAAAGCGCGGGAACTCTACCTGCAGATCATCCAGTACATGAGAATGATGTACAATGAAGCTCGTCTGGTCCACGCTGACCTTAGCGAGTTCAATATGCTGTAAGCTGAAGGTTTTTAATAGTGCTGTGATCAGGTGAAAGTGTAGAAAAACGTGAAGCATTGCTGTGTTCTGGTGTGCAGGTATCATAATGGAGATGCTTACATAATTGACGTCTCTCAGTCCGTTGAGCACGATCATCCTCATGCTTTAGAGTTTCTTCGCAAGGATTGCAGCAATGTCAATGGTAATTATACAGCTCTGAATAGTAGAAGATATTATGAATGTCAATGTTTTCTTTTAAGTCTTTTTTTGTTCTCTCAGACTTTTTCCAGAAACGTAATGTGGCAGTTATGACTGTGCGTGAGCTGTTTGAGTTTATCACAGACCCCTCAATCACAAGTGAGAACATTAACCAGTATTTGGACAAGGTCAGTGAGTTGCAATGAAGCATTATCGTTAATACCAACTGTTTCTTGTGGTTTTTGTGCATTCAGATCAGATAAGCTTCATATAATTGGTTGCTCTCTGTGCATTTTTAACTGATTCTCTTTTTTGTGAAACAATATTGATTCTTAAATTTATGAACTGATTAGTCTTGCCTGTTTTCACTTAATGAAAGGAATGGTGTAGTGTGCTTCCCATCTAATAAATCACTAAAAACTTTGTGCTTTTACTTTTTTGATATGAGTCTTAGATTTGAAATTCTTTCAATTGTATTATAATACTTAAACAATAAAGACCTTCGTTTAAAGGGTTTGTTCATCTAAAAATAAAAATCATTAGTTACCCTCATGTTGTTCCAAACCCATAAGACCTTCATTTATCTTCATATCACAAATTAAGATGTTTTTGATGATATCAGAAAGCCATCTGTCCCTCCATAGACAACAGTACAATTGAAATGATCCAGATCCAGAAACATAGCAAAAACATCGGTAAAACAGTCCATGTGACATCAGTGGCTCAACCTCAGTTGTGTTCTGAAGATGAATGAAGGACTTAGAGGGTTGAAACAAGATGAGGTTGAGTATTTAATGATAGAATGTTTAATTTTGGGTGAACTAACCCTTTCAGGCAGGGTCAAATCTTACCCTGGAGGTCCAATGTACTGCAGAGTTTAGCTCTAACCCTAATCAGTTTTATAAGGGTTGGAGCTAAACTCTACAGTGCATCGGACCTCCAGGGTGAGATGTGAGAAGCCCTGCTTTAAGGGAAGCGGCAGGGCAAGGCGCATGTCAACTGACTCGTTTATATTTCAAACTCGACTATTGTCTGCCATGTTTGGCGCGGTTTGAGTTGTGCAGCGTTAAGGGCTCAGGCACCAATTATGGTGCTGCTGAGTCACATATATTTTATTAAATAAATTATATTTAAAAGTTTCACTGATTGTAAATTTAGCATTTGAATACAAAGCAGTTCATTTTAACCTTCAATTTTATAGAAATGTAGTTACCAGCTAATGCTCAATTATATTTGGAAATATTAGTTCTGTTTTTCCTTTAAAATTTGTTGTGTACTATACCTAATATTTATGTATATATTTAAAGTAATAAATACTAAGTCAAAGCGAATCAAAAGCTTGTGAACTAAATCAAATTCTAATGTTTGTCCAGCTGTATTGGGTATATACTTTATGTGTGTTTGTTAGACTCACTAAATATGTTTGTTGTTTACCTGCAGGCGATGGAAATAGCATCAGAAAGAACTGTTGAGGAAAGATCCAATCAGGACAAAGTTGATGAAGAGGTGAATATTTTTCTATTTAGTTATATATATTTATAAGAACCACTCATGTTCACACACTCATGGTAAATTGTTGAATTATTAAAAGGTAATGTACAGTCCTAAAAAAAAAAAGTTAAGGAAATGATGTAATGAAAATATAAAATATTCTTTCTGTGGAAAATATGAGGGTTTTTCTGTTTGGTTTTTCTTGGTCTGAAAAAAAGAAAATAGTCAAGTATTGCTTTGTGTGAGCGATTGTAGAACAGGTGTAGGTCCGTGTTGTTATAGTTAACTAAATATAAAACTATTAAATCATTTTCGTTAATTAATTTCATTAATTGATGTAGTTAAAATTATATATATTAAAAATGTTAAAATGCTGAAATAAAATATTTGAACTTAACATTTAAACTAGTCAAACAAAAATTAGAAATGTTGGCACTAATTTTACAAACTAACCAAAGTTGAATTACTAAAATTAATTGAAATTAAATTTATAAAAAATAAAAATGACAAACACAGTAATTACTAAAACTAAAATAAAGAAAATATAAAAAAATAAAATCTAATACAAAGTATTAATAATAAAAGCATATAAATAATACTGAAATAAAACTGGTAAATGCTAGCTAATTTTGTAATGTCATGATAGAAATGATTATGCTGTCTCTATAAAATCTTTTTATTTATTTATTTTAGTTTTTTAATCCATATAGAGCAACATTCAAGAAACTGTTGTGGGAACCCTTCTAATGATTCACACGTGGATCTGTCTCATAACAGGTGTTTAAGAAGGCCTACATTCCACGCACACTTAATGAAGTCACTCATTATGAGAGGGATGTGGACACAATGTTGAAGAAAAAGGAGGAGGATTCTTCTGAAGATGCAAACAGAGACAATGTACGTCTCACCACCCTAAATAATAAAAATGAACTAATGCTGTGAGAACTAGTAGCAGTGGTTTTAATTATCTGTTTTCCATTCCAGATCCTCTACCAGACAGTAACAGGCCTCAGGAAGGATCTTTCTGGTGTGCAAACGGTGAGGAAATGTTTTGTTTTTAAGACCATGTGGCGCGTTAATGATTAAGCATTTGGTTTAAGACACCTTATGTGCCCAAGACTTTGTTTTTGCTATTAATGCACCCACTGGGTCTCTTTGGGATTTTCTTTGCCTACATGGCATGTGGGAGGATTAAGACCGAGAATATAAACAACAGCCATTGCCAAACTCAAGCGTCATGACAATGAGAAAGCAGATTACAAATGCTGTTTCTGAAATTTTTTGATAGGTACCCTCGATACTGGAAGACTCCACGAAGGATGATAGTTCAAGCTCTGAGGGAGAGGACGAGGAGGACGATGATGAGAAGTCAGAAGGGGAAGACACAGGAGAGGGTGGCAGTCACACTCAGGAAACACAAGTGGACAGAAAAGTACCTAATGGCGACTAAAAATGTTGAAATGGATGATTTGTGTTTATAGATTGTGAGAATGAGTTTGTATTTCTGTGTCTTTCAGGAAAGAAAGAAAGTGGTTAAAGAAGCTCAGAGGGAGAAAAGAAAAAATAAAGTGCCAAAGCATGTGAAAAAGCGTAAGGAGAAAGTTTCCAAAACGAAGAAAGGAAGATGAATATGGTTGAGATGAAGGTTATAGCAGAAATGCTGTTTGACTGATGGAACCAGTATTTAAGCTGGGAACTTTTGCTGATGAAATATCAGCCCTTTAACAATTCTAAACACCTGATATCAGCAAAAAATAATTATTTTTAATAAACTTTCTTTGATATACTGCTTGAATGGTGGGTGAAATGTTTTAATGCAGACTGACAATTCAAAATCAGTTTGTTACAGTGGAACATTTAATGTACAATGTGCAGAACAGTTTACACGCATTCATGTTTTACAAGGCAACATGCTGTCAAAAATAATGCACTCTTTACAGTCCTCTATACATCTTGTACATTTAACATTTATTTCAACGTAAATGCCATGTTGGTACAAAACTTATTACATGTTAATCACTAAATTTCCAAAGTTTGGGTCGCAAGATTGTTTTTTCTTGAAAGACAATTTAATTTAAATTTAATTTCTATTTGTATATTTTTAAAAGTAACTTATTCCTGTGATGCAAACCTCAGTGTCACATGATCCTTTAGAAATCATTCTAATATGCTGATGTATTGCTCACACATTTATTTTTATCAAGGATGGAAACAATTATCAGCTGTTTTACAGCAATGTTAATTGTATTTACTGTCACTTTTAATTAAATTAATTCATCCTAGCGGAACGAAAGGGTAACACTTTATTTTAAGGTGTCCTTGTTACATGCTGTACTTGCTATTATAATAAAAACAAATTATGCATAATAGTATGCATTAATTACCTTAATCCTATCCTTAACCATATAGATAAGTGCATGTAGTTAATTAATATTACTCAGTACTTAAGTGCCTGATTATGCTGTAACAAGGACACCTTAAAATAAAGTGTAATCAATAAAAGTATTTAAAAAGAATGAATAAATAAATCTTACGGTTACAGTAGTGTACATTTACTTACACTGGACATTCAGGGTAACAAAATAAAAAATATAACAAACACAAATTCAATTTGCACTATTAAAGTAGAGCTGTACCTGTGACCATTCAGATATAGTGTTTGATTTGAGGCTCAGTGAGAACACTAGCGAATGCCCTCGACGTAGTTAGCAGGCAGCATACCGGACCTCCCCGTCCTCTGAACCGTTCCATACATCCAGCCTTCATCAATCGGTTGCACGTTCTGAATGATGTCACCGTCCCGGAATGACACCTCATCGTAATCCTGAGCCGTGTAGTCATACAGGGCCCTGTACACAGTCTGGAGACCACATTTATTCATGGTACTGCATACTTTTTATTCAAAAAGAGTCCATGTGAGTATACGTATATGCTACATAATATTGTAGAAAATCAGGACTCACCATACTCATGTGTTTTGACCTGAACTGCATTGACCTCAGTGAATGCATGCTTGTCTGATGCATGTAGCTGTGCCCATGGCTGTGGCCGCTGGGATAGTATGCACCAGGGAGAACAGGTGCTAAAACAACAATTATCACAATGATCTTGAACTACTGGTTTGCTTACAGTTGTCAGTTTGATATTTTGATTCAGGTATTTTACTGCTTGAATACATTGGAGACCTTACCCACAATGACGCCAGGTCTTCGATCCATCTCCATGATGTACTGATGGACCCCTTTGTGTGTGCTGTTCCCCACTGTTTCGTGGTTGGGTGTCATCTGAGCCCGTACCAGGTACGTCCCGCGTGTTCCCTGGGTGACCCCATGCAAACCTGACACCTCAAAATCCTTATGATACTTTGCCTGCGAGAACAGAGATGTCAGCTTTTCATTCACATGTAAGTATGATGTACTCTCTACCATAATGAAGTCTGGGGTCAGTAGGAATAATATTTTTATTCAGCAAGGGTGCATTGGTTTCAGTCTTAAAAATGCTGTTCGTCAAATAATGCAGTTATGTATCATAGTTTCCTCATCATGTGTAGAATTGTTTACCCAAAAACGTTGAGCCGCACAACTGGTTTCAACATTGATAATAATAAGAAAAATGTCTTGAGCAGCAAATTAGAAAGCAATGATTTCTGAAGGAGCATGTGATACTAAAGACTGCAGTAAAGATTCTGAAAATCTAGCTTTGCCAATTGCATGAATAAAATTTGTTTAATATAGTAAACGTTTTATACTGAAATAATATTTCACAATATTACTCCTTTTCCCCCACTGTATTTTTGATAAAATAAGATAATATATATGTATATAATGATGATCTAACTGCCCCCAAACTTTTGGACACCTATTAGTTACACCTATTAGTTGCTTATTTGCTTGCATATTACTAGAATATTAGACATTTATTAGTGTTAATTAAGCACATATTAATGCCTTATTCTACATGAACTTATTCTACATCCATAATTCTACCCAATACCTAAACTTAACAACTACCTTACTATTAATAAGAAGCAAATTAAGAAAGCATTGAGGGAAAAGTTGTAGTTAACAGTTAACAAGTGTTCTAAATTGTTACCATAAATGCTTGCATATCTTTTTATCAAATTTACATATTTGACTACATGAGTTTTTCTGCATTTCCTAGCATACATTACTGATCTGATCCTGGGCCTTCCTCAGTCTCTGTAGCTCTGGAGTGTCCAAGACAAATTTCAGGCCCCGACCCTTACTCTGTTCAAAATCCTTCCTGTACTTGACCTGCAGAACAAGAAAACCAGGAAGTTGGTATGGTGTGCTTTTTTAAGTGAGTTCCTGTTTTGGCTGCGAGGGAGTTCCAGTCCAGATTTGAGCTTATTACAAAGTGTGAGCACTATTAAATGCAGCAGACTAATTGTGCCTTGTGCAAGTGTCATCATATTTTCACAGCTTGATGACCTATCTTTCAAAAAAAAGGACATTTTCTGTCATAATGCCAGGATTAGACCGCAGTATGGACTTGGCAGCATCTTTGGGCTGCCAGGTGGAGAGGCTGAGGGGATCGGCCAGGGCACCACGGAGTAGACAGCTGCCTTGCTTTTCTCCATGCTGACCTCAAAGTATCACACCCAGTCCCTCCCTGGCAGACGAAACACTCACGTGGCTTTAACTGATTGTCTCATTCCTTTGAATTGTCTCTACCAATAACAACAAATTACATCATACTCTAGATATGCCCCCTTTAAATTCAGAGTAGTATTTCAATATATAGAACCAGTTTTTATCATGTGTATTAAAGTGGTTACGGCACACTACACATTATACATTGAACAAGTAAACTTACCTGACTTTGGAGCTCGCTTTGCTGTCTCAGTCGTAGGTTCTCAGGGGTGTCTGTCACAATTGTAAAGGTCTGTTTTGGATAATGCCTTTTTGGAGAAAGAAAGTGAGTCATTTTGGGCTTTATTCATGCCTGTCAAATAATTAAAATGCAGTGTATTAGTAAACCTAAAGTTTATATGAACGTGTGAGTGGTTAATAAACTAGTATTTTGAGGCAATAGCATACATACGCGTTGCAGTAGGGCTTCTTCTCATATCCCTTGTAGTTGTTCATGTTGAGAGTCATTTTACACACCTCACAATGAAAGCATCCTTTGTGCCAGTACTGCAAAATTTAGAAAGATAAGAACTGCACATAAAGCTCAATCCATGAAAGATATTTATGAAAGGACGTTATACAGATACGTTTAAACATTTGTAGTTATAAACATCGGACCATACCTTATCCAGGCAGTTCACTTTCTCTGTTGCGTAGACTATTTTCCCACAGCGCGCGCAATGAGGATTCATATTTAAGCTGTTGGGATGGTCCGGGGAAATAGCATAACTTCTACGGTCACTCCGATAATCCACCAGCTTGTAAAATATCTCGGATATGTCAGAGTTGCTGCAGCATGAGTTTGTGTCGCAAAGCTTTAAATCGCGTGGCTCGCGAGTGTTTATCAGCGTGCTGCTTTTCTCGCAGTGAGGGAACTGCAGCAAACATGCGTGAGATTTCACCAAACATCACCCACTGAGACTGTTGGAGGAGCAATCAAACACTGACTGCGGGGATTGGCCATGCTCAAACGGCCAAAAAGAGCTAAACAAATTGGTCTAAATAAAAAGTCAGGCTTTGCAAGATGTGACTCGTTTTATTTATTCGTTATGGTTTACGACACAATATATTGCATTATGTTTGGTTAGACATAATGGTTTTGTTTTGTTTTTCTTAAAGTTCTGTTATTTAGTTTCTCTCATCACACATCAAACCTAGACAAAAGAGGCATGAATAACATCGCATCTTAAATATTACTTAGTTTATATGATGAGTAGCGGTCGAAAGTCGTTAAGAATAATGACATCATAATGCCTAAAGAGGGCAGTAGAATACCGAGAAATAATGTGATTGTAAATGGCTGGTGATTAAGACATGGGACAGTAGGCTGTAGCATTAGACATATGCCATCATAAGATTTCAGCTTAACCCTACAGTAGGAAAGTGCATTGGGCAGCTTTGCTCGGGTTTGTTTACATATAATATTGCAAGTTTAACGGCAAATTAAAGATGATGCATGTACTCTGCTCATACAACAAGTTTTGATTTACTAGCCGTTTAACAAACCCTTTGTGCGCCATCAGGCCTAATTTATTCAGTGAGCAAGTGTCCGATATCAAGATTAGCGAGATAATTATGTGATCTTAATGTCTGCCCCCATGAGGCGACCGCTCCATAAAACTTTTATTAGGATACTGATATGACTGCGTCTTCATCTCATAGGAGTGACCAGAATATCTCAAAAGTGCTATTAATTCATGTTAAATGTAGGTTTACGTGTAAATAAAAATCCCGAATACAGCTTTAAGAATTCTAATTAAATAGACTGATTAAATGTGATCTTCCTAGCATTTTTGTGAAAGACATGTAACTATATCTGCATGAAATACAAGCTATCCTCCCCCAATAAAAGGTAGCATGATGCGTATTAGAGGTTTTAGATACATTTGCATTATAATCCCACAATCATTTTGATTATCCGCCTACGCCGTTTGCGCCGAAGGTACGTGGTAGCATATAGAATTAATTGGTTTAACGTCCTCGGCGACATCTCTTCTGCGTGGACTCGGGTTTTGCACAAACTGCTGACTTGTTTAAAAATCTTTATTAAAGACGGAACCTGAAAACCTTATATTTCTGATCAAGATCGAAATGAGTGAACCAATAGGACCACTTGGATTTCATCACGCTGTACGTATCAATCCGAAAGTGGCACCAGACCAATACCAGAACGTGAAACACAAGATTTAAGTGTCAACGTGCTGATCTGAGCTAAAGCAGAGCTGTCAGAGAAGCCTGATCCAGCTGCTGCATACAGGCGCAGTGCATGGGCTCAGATGCCCGCTCTCCGTCGGGGCTTCACCTCAGCAGAACAGTAGTCGTTTCCTTTTAGTATTTTGCCTGTTTTTTATTCGCCACTGACAGATTCGTAAGTGGTCGTACAATAATAACGCGTGTTAACGGGGTTTCGCCTTGATTTAAATGAAGCGACACACCTTTTTATAGCGGGGTGGTGTAAAATATCTGCATTTGGGTATCTGCTTTTTATAACATTTCACCATGAGCACGGATATCATTCGTTTGAGCTTCTGGGATGCTTCGGCGGGCGAGCTTAAGATTTAGTTTGCAAAGCTGTGTGTGAATGAGTTGGTAGCGCACACATCCAGCCAACTGTAACCTTCAAGCTAACGTCAATGACAGCTAGCGGTTAGCTGGTGGATAGCGGGATTTCTAAAAGCTTTTCATCGCTCGTCAGCTGCGCGTTTGCAGAGGGATGCGTGAACGCGATGCATTAAATAAGGAAAGGGACTATTTGCATGTCGAGATCCGGCGGGGCGCTGCTGATTCCGAACAGCTCGTGTCAAGGCATCGCCATAGAGAGGGATTTCATTCATCCGAGCCTGCTCGCTAAACATGGCCTCTGCAGCCAGCAGCCTTGCTGCATCCATCGCCAGCAAAACCAAAACCAAGAAGAAACATTTCGTGTCTCAGAAGGTGAAGCTGTTCCGGGCCAGCGACCCGCTGCTCAGCGTCTTGATGTGGGGAGTGAACCACTCGGTAAGGGTCTAGTTTTCTTACAGGTTTGTAACAGCTGCGATGCTCAGCGTGAGCGGATTGAAGAAGGCACGTGTGACAGTTTTCTTGCGGCTTCTTGGTCCCTCATTAAAATGTAGAGTTTCTTTAATTCTACGACTCGAAACATCAGAGGTATTTGTCCGCGCGCGCGACACGATCAGTAATCGATCTCGAGACGTGCCACTTCATTTTTAAACTGGCGACATTTCCGCTTGCTTTCAGACGATGCACTCATTTATGTTTATAAATATATATGTTAAATCTAAGAACAAAAAGCAGATATAAAATGTCCTAGTAATGGTTATGGATGGTTATGAATTATGAGTCTCATAGCCGTAATAATGATCGACTCTGTCACTTGAATTGTAAAAACATTTTAAGGTAATTTTCCAGCTTTTAAGTAGGTTTGTTCCTGTTGGTTGTAAAATCAACTAAACAAAATGGCTACTGTAAAATGTGTGATATGCAGATTGTTATTATTCCATAAACATCGTTACATTTTCACTACATCTGATGGTGGTGAAAATTCAACAGATGGTGCTGAAAATCAGTTTGAAAGCATCCCGTGGTGTTAGTTGATTAATGCCTTGACGTGAATGCTTGATTTGTAAATATTTATATTTCATTTGACACATTATTTATGTATCTGGTGGCGTTGATCCATACTAAGATATAGAAAAGGAAAAATATGAAAGAAGCAGGGGTTTGAATAATTATGATTAAGAATCATCCAAAAGAATATCTTGAAAATGTTTGTTTTTGTGGTCCTCAAGAATCAGTGAAATGATTGTCAGCAAGCAAAGTGAGTGTTAGCTCTGGCACACGGTCATGATTGTTGAAGAAGCTGAATGACTAACTACAGGCTGCTGTGCAGACAGCATTAGATCCCTGATCCCTCATCTATTACCAGCACTTTAAGCCTCAAAGATGCCCCTTTATTTTTCAGTTACCTATAGTAAATCAATAATAAACAGATTTTCCTTTTCTATTCTCTTATTTCAAATTATTAAGTGTTTAAGTAATTTTTTACTGTGATTAACTCCAACCGTAGGACTAAATATGTGTGTTTTCAACCTGAAACAACACGTCACGTTTAAAGAGTGCCTCTCCTGTGGGAATGGAAGATTTCCAGGTATCTGACAAACCTTTAATTGGTCTCCTGGGAATCTGAACACCGGTGTCTGGGAGCCTTGTGTTGCTCTTGTAATGCACATGCATGAGAAGATGCATTAAAATTATTATTTGCAACATTTGTGTTGTTGGGAGGTGCAAACTCTACAGAAAAATGATTAATTTACACATTGATCTCTGGTTATCAAATCCTCATTGTTTTTGTGTACTGTTAGGACTCTCAGAGACCACTGGAGAGAATCTAAATTTCATGTACATGTCTTTTTATTAGATTGTTAATTAATTGCATCGTTGGAATACCATAATCCCATGGCTATGTCATATCCAGAAAATGATAACTGGATAATGATGCTGATACATTTTTATTTTTTCGTGTTCATTGTAGGCTGGATAACCCATTCACAAACAAGCCTTTTATCTAGTACTCTAGTGTACCCTGATATTTGATATTAAGACTTTGTAAGCCGTTGTGCTAGATGAATTGTCTTTAAACTAAAACGCAACATCCGGTATTTAAGGTCAAACATCAGGTGGTACTCAAAATCTGTCATATTTACGTTACAATACCAGCAACTGTAGTTGCCAGAATTTAATCTGAAAGCACATGGTAGCAGACTTAGCTTAAGTTCACAGTAATAAAATTATTTATTAAAAAATTCTTGCATAAAAAATATTCCATTAACTGATATAATGTAAATATACCAACCTACTAAAGCACTGATATGTGTTTTGATCAGATTGTAATACAATCTGATAATATACAACCAAACACAGATGATTACATTAAATATAAATTACAGTTATTCATTGTATATGATTTGAAAACTTAATGATGACCAATTAGCAGGTTTTTACTGTAGCTTTTTTACTGCTAAATTCATGATCTTTTTTGTAGTGTATTTTTCAGTGTATTTTTTCATTTTCCATGTTTCATGACTTCATCACCCTTTGATTTTGCAAGTTCTCTTACTTAGAAATCATGGAGGGGTCTACAATTGTCAGCATAGGTGCATTTCTACTGTGAGAGACAGAATATAAAAAGAAAAATCTGTTGTATGATTTTCAAACATTTATTTGGGAATTCTTGTCAAATAAGTATTTGATCACTTGCTTATCAGCCAGATTTCTGACCCTCAAAGAACTGTTATTTTGCTTTTAAATACTCCAGGTACATTCTGCTCATGATTCTAAATAAGTAGCACCTGTTTGAGATTGTTAGCTGTCATAAAGACACCTGTGCACCCCACAATCAGCCTAAGTCTAAGTAGCAACATGGCTAAAACCAAAGAGCTGTCAAAAGACACAAGGGACAAAATTGAAGACCTTCACAAAGCTGGAAAGGGCTACGGGGCAATTGCCAAACAGCTTGGTGACAAAAGAACAACTGTTGGAGCAATTGATGCAATTAATGACTGTCAATGCCCCTCGGACTGGGGCCCCACGTGGGGTATCAATGATGTTAAGAATGGTGAAGAATCAGCCCAGAACTACACGGGAGGAGCGAAGTAGAACTCCATTCACCGTGTTTGGAGGAAGAAGAATGATGAGAATCATCCCAATAATACCATACCTACAGTGAAGCATGGGGCCTTCCATCTTCCAAAATGAGAATGACCCAAATCACACAGCCAGGAAAACCAAGGAGTGGCTCCGTAAGAAGCATATCAAATAGCTTCAAAACTGAAAATCTTTGGGGGGAGCTAAAACTCTAGAGAAGGTCTGTATGGTGGAGTTGGCCAAAATCCCTCCTGCAGTGTGTGCAAACCTGATGAAGAACTACAGGAACCGTTTGACCTCTGTAATTCTTAACAAAGGCTTCTGTAACAAATTTTAAATATTTTTGACTCTAGTGATCAAATACTTATTTGACACAGTAATTCCCAAATAAATTGTAAAAAAAAATCACACAATGTGAGTTTCTGTCTCTAAAAAGTGGAAATGCACCTATGCTGAAAAATCTCAGGGTGATCAAATACTTATTGACCTCACTGTGTATATATATATATATATAATGAATATGTAATAGCATAAATAATCCATAGTTTTCATAGTTCAAAATCCTGGAGGGCAAAAAATCTACAGTATAGAACTGCAGCAAAGGCCTGTCGACTTAAATTCTGTTTCATAGCCACAGATATTTAAATCATCTCTTAAAACAATAAAACAAAGGTGTGTGAATATAATTTAAGCTCTGGCCATTTGCAATCTATATTAAGCTCTCGCGGTGGCAATATTTCAATCATTAAACAGTGCAACAAAACAAACACGGTGTGCTAATATATTTAAAACATTAATATTTAAATATCAAATCAGTGATCTCTGTATTAACTATGCATAGTTTACATAGGATAAAAGATGGGTAGAATATAAATGGAATCCACTTACTGGTTCAGTGTGTTCCTTACAACGGTTTTCTATGGGAAAGCACTTAACATGAAGCTTTGGAAACTTACATTCTGGCTTCATCCGCTTGCCTGCACAAAATATACATCATCAATAAGGTGTTTGCTGCATTTCACATTTTAATGTTCTGCATTTTACTACATTTCTACATAAATGACTGGCAGTCAGTGGAGCAAAGCTTCGTTTTCCATTAAGTGTGTGACGTCACATGAAAACTATCAAAACCCAGTGACACTCTTGTGTTGGCATCTGCCCAGTTCTACAAATAATTTGAACTAAAATGAGTTAGACTGGGCCATCTTTGATGTTAAAACAGACCCTGGACCATTTTTTGATTTGCAGCGAACTGCTCGTGATCATCAATATTTCTGAATTCCTCCTGATCTCTTTCTCTACCCACAGGTCTAAGCTTTCCAGGAGAAAATCAGGACAGATGAGGATGTGAAAGTGTTTTTTCTTTGGCTGAAACAACAAACAGATAGCTAACAGGCCGTTGTGATGTAATTAGGTCATGTGATCATAAGTGCCCAATCCCCGTGTCATCACAGCTGCCTCTTGCCCACCCATCTCAGCATTCCCTTCTCAGTCCCTTCCCATACCAACCATAGACTGTGGGCCTGGCTTCACAGAGTGTGTGTTTATGTGTGTGTCAGGCCATATTTAGTGTACATTTACAACATTGAAATATATTCAGCACTTCCCGCTAACATGGCTAAAAGCTAGAATGGCAAAACAGCATCTTAGACTCAGCCCTACTCTTATTTCATTTGTAAATGCGACTCAGTGCTCTGTTTGTGTATGTGCTTCTGCAGAGTAGATGTCAAGTGCTTTTACCTGGGCTTCAGTAGTTGCCTCTCGGTTTTGATCTGTCATGATCATTGTGCTTTATGAAAGGTTGCAGAGCTTAAATCGAGATCACCTTTTATGCAGAGGATGACAGAAGATTGCAATGGATTTTTAGTCTGAAAAAAAGAGGTAAATGTCCGTTATTATGACACAAATCAGCATCGGAAAAGTACAAAACGTCTACCATACAGAAGTTTATTTTGTGTTTTTATTGTCATCTGTAATGTCTTTTTTACATTACATCTTTACGTTTACTTATCTATTAAGCGTTGTATGTTTTATAAACATAATTTATTAAGAGACCACTACTTGTAGTGTGCTACGAAAAAATTTTCACCTTGCACTTTTGATAATGAGCTTTATTTAGCAGGTTCTGTTTGGTTCATTTGCACAAGAGCTCTGCTGCTAGGAGAATCAGCTTCTTAAACTTTCTTTAATTACCAATTTCCATTATTTGTGCACAATTTTGGAGAGCCGCGATGCTAAATTACCAGATACTAATACATTGAACGCACTAACATCAGATTTTATTTCTAATACCATTATGCAGGAGGTTTGTGTAGCTTACTTGCATCATAGTTCCTCATTTGTAACTGCTATGTTCAGCTCATCCCAGCCTTACATGTTGTAATATATCGAATATCTGTAGTCAGATCTCTTACACAGTGTTTCCTAGCGAAGCAGCAATAAGATCAAGTCTTGTAAGAGAAAATCCAGTTCCAATATATAACTAAAAATCTGATAGCTTTTACCAAAAGTTTTGTGATCACCAATATAGTGAGTTTTATTTAGCTTAGCGAAACGGTTCATTATTTCGTGAGATGTATCAGTTATGATAAGCATATACACTTGGTTTTTGCTCCACCCTTTGCCTTGAAACTATGAAGACCGGACATATACATCTGAGAAGTATTACCTGAGGCCTCTCGTTTGGCTTGGTTTAAGCTCATGCTATTGGTCAGTCAGCCATTTGGCATGTTGCTCATGTTGCTGTTACAGATATCATGAGAGGATTGATGTTTTGTGCCATGGGCCAGCCAACCCAAGAAGCACAATCGTAGCAGCAACATCTAGTTGTGAACATAGCCAAGAGAGTTCAGCAGTTTTGGTCTTTGCCTCTCAGAATGTATTTTTCATAAGCAGCAGTATAAGTATGCCTTGATGCGTGGAATATGGATCTGAAATGTAAATTAGAGACCGGTGTTTAGGTTTTGGACAATGTCATACAGTACCTCCCAGTGCCCTGACGTTTTTTTATCCATTCTTGTCTTTGATAATGCTATGTATATGATAGCATGCTGTACATACTTATTCAGCTTTTAAATGAAATGTATCAAACGGATCTCATTTACCTCCATGCAGTATAAGAGTAGCATTTACATAAAGATAATAGATTCAGTCATATTATTTTACCGAATTGAAGGAACACAGTCGACTTTGAGCATGTGCTGTTTGCACTGACACAGTGCCCTGAAAACAAAGCATTCAACAGGACTTTGTCAACATACATATATTGCAGATAAACGAGATTTTTAAGGTTTGTAGTTGATAATGTGTCTCTTTTTCTCTCTTTCACTCTCAATCGATTCTTTGTGTCACCACGTCTTTCCGAGCATCATTTCAAATAAACATGTTTCATCCATCCAAATATGGCAAATAAAAAAATTAACTCAATATAAAGTAAGTGTACCTACTGTAATTGCTTCAATATTTCAGTTGATTTGCTCTGTATATAAACCCAAGTGTGGTCTAGCACATGGCTGTAACCACTTTATACCATAATGAATGGGCTGTAGTGTACTCAGTGCTCAAGTTCTTTGAGTGTTGGACCTGTGTCTTCTAATGTCTGTGGACACTTAACACTTTGTCAGGTGTGAAATAAATGTGAAATATGCGCAACGTTGCTCGAATCTGGACTTCTTTTTTGTTTAAGTTTTTCGATGACCAAAACTAAAGCCACAAATTAGCTTCAGGTCCATGGGCTTCATGCACGGTAATTGCTGCATTACATTTATGTCACTGTATATTAAATCATTTTTTAAAACAAGTTAAGAAAAAAAACATGCTTGCATTCCATAGTTTGGTCAACTCTGGTCTAAATAATAATTTATATGTTTTATCAGAATATCACATGGTGTTTTCTTTGCAAGGTGCCGATGAGATACTGTCTTGAGAATTTCAATTGGCATCTCTAATCGAAATGATAAAGTAATTTAAGATCTGAATCATTTTTGCACAAATCTGCCCAAAAACTTTGATTTAACCCATTAGTACACAGCTTTCTACATTACGATTACAGAATATTACTCAGCCATAAGCTACTTAAAATAAAGCTGAGTTAACTGTGTTGCAGACTTTACACAACATAATTATTAATAAAGTACACACACATAAGCTTCTTAAAATAAAGTGTATCAAGATTGTATTTAAGTGTAAGTATCTGTGTAACAGCAGCTGCCGGTTACATCTACATAATTACAAACTGTAAATACAGGCTGTTCCATAACTTAGTTATGTGATAAGTACATTTTATTTCATGTATTTCATGTAATTTCATATTTTCTCTGTATTATGGCGCAGCCATTCTTAAAGTGCCCCTATTATGCTTTTTCAAAAATTATTGTTCATGCAGTGTGTCATGTAGCTGTCAAGTCAAGTCAAGTCACTTTTATTTATATAGCGCTTTTAACAATACAGATTGTAGCAAAGCACTGAACATTA
>JAUCNO010000385.1:1320531-1334980 GCA_032353835.1 Enteromius viviparus
GTACCACATTTGGGGCTATTGGTGCACACAAAGGGTTAAAAATTGAAGGCACAAGTTGAATAAATACATCTGTACCCGCCGGCGGGTACGCAGAGTTTAACAGGTTAAAGATCATTCGTGTGCGCCAGTTGCTCTTGTCAGTTCGGTTCACTGGAGACTGGCTCTGAATGGATCGTTTGAATCAGTGGGCTGTCAAATTGAGAACAGCTGCAATCGGATGATTCCAATTCTAGAATGAATCGTTTGGTGGGATTTGCAAACCGATTGAACAGGCTCATTAAAAAGAACCAGTTTGTTAATGAATCGCTCGTCTGCGTCTCGCTCGGAGTAATGATATGTTTTATGAAATGTAGTGATTTAAGAAGTACGCTCCTTTGCTTAGGAATTTAGTGAAGTAAAAGTAAAAGCTGCTAAAAATAAAACTATTCTGGCAAAGTACAGATTCTTGAAAAATGGACTTAGGTACAGACTTAGGTAAAACTACTTCGTTACTGTCCACCACTGGATATTGGACATTGTGGGCGTAATTATATGTTGGCCAAACTATGTCAAAGATACTGGATTCCTGGTGCTGGTTCTGCCATAAGAAGAATTTTGTCGTAGTTTTGTGTAGTATGTAGTCAAATGCATGGAACTGTAGGTAACAACAAATGGCAGATTTACCACAACGCCTGACAAACCTGTGGATCGTTTTGGCCCATTTGAGGCAAAACGAGAAAGAAGCATTGTAAAACGTTATGGAGTGATCTTTATGTGCTTGACCATAAGGGCTGTCCACCTAGAAGTAGCAGCTTCACTTGATACAGACTAATTTATCCAGGCATTAAGACACTTTATCGCACATCGTATTGGAGATACTTTCAGACAATGGCCCTAATTTTGTTGGAGGCCATCGTGAACTGCAAGATGCATTGTAAAATTTGAATAACAATCAGATTTACTCGTTTTTGCTGCAGAGGGAATTAAGTGGACCTTTAATCCTCCTACTGTTTCCACTTTGTGGGAATTTGGGAACGTATTATAAGGTCAGTAAGGAAGTTTCTGAGTTCTATCCTTTTTTTTTTTTAAACTAATGAACTAACAGACTGACTAATTAGATCTCCCAAATTACTTACTGATGACATAGAAGACTAACTATAGACTGTTACAATTGACATTGACTTGTTGACTTTCTGTTGTTGATTGTGGACACGGCTCATACAGTGAAGAACTGGACATTTGCATACAAACAAATACGCAAATTTGCGAATTTGTATATACATTTATTGGTGAAAATATTATATGTTAACTTGTATTATGTGAATGTTGTTTTATGATAATCATTACGATTATTTGCAGATATGTAATAATCAGGGGCTGGATTGTAGATGCAGGAGAGGTTTGTCTTTTATTTTGAAATGATCATTTTCTGTTTGTCGTTGTCACTTTGGCCTAGGTGCTTAAGTGTCTAGTAGTTTTCCTGTGTGCATAAAGGAAGGGAGTGGGTAGCTGGAGCGCTCACTTTCTGTTAACCGTTTTTGACTGCTTTTGATTGTTTTGATTCTTTGCCTAGATTTATATTGCTTTGCTGTCAATTTCATTCTCATCGTTTTTCTTTGTTACTTTCATAGTTGTTAATAAAACAACAACTGTTTTTGCATGAAAACAGATTTGCTCTACTACTCAGCCTCTTAGCGGATATTGGACGCTGCTACAAAATTAAATATTATTTATTTGGTATGAAATACTGTAAGAATTTTAGCAAACCTGACAGAGTGGAATGACTCTGACATGATAAATTGGACTGAACTGAAGGCTGCCGCGTGGAAACAGACACATTTTTAATTGCCAGATCTGTATACTTCACTGCTTAGTATTGTAAGCACTCTTCAAAATGCCCTTATTGTCACTTACAACTTTGACTTTACGTTCATTTGAGTGTGAAGGTTAATCCTAAAATCTGTTTGACAAAACAGAGCTGTGCTTCAGAGATACCAAACGTTAGGCTTTCTTTGACTAGTTTGAGGATCAACAAGAGCTGAATGGGAAACAATGTAATAAAAAGTGCACTTAGGGTCACCAGCTCTACCACACTCTAAAGTCAGCACTTTTTTATGGGATTTTCTGGCCAGCTAAAAGAGGGGGATTGCCTTTTGTGCCTATTAAGTATTCTTACACCGCAGTGTTGATCCTGGTGAATCATTCTTGCTAGAGGAAGATTGTGACTGGCACTGCAGATATACAGACTCTTTCTGCAGGCAACAGCAGGTTTTTGCATAGGAGATCGTAAACTGCAGCATTCATCACTCTATGAAGCAGTTTGATAAAAATGGTGTGACAAGTTTTCTTTCTCTCCCACACACATACTAAACTTATCAACCTTATCATTACTCTTTGAGTCTAGGCTGACATAAGTGTGAAAAATGAACAAAATAAATACATATGAAATAATGATGCTCTTAACTGGCAAAGAATCAATCAATCAGTAAACAAATGCATAAATTATCTTCACAAATGGGAAATGCGCTTTTATTTAAACAGCATGAAAGTAAAAAAATAAATAAATAAAAAATCCAATATGTATCTTAACCAGTGGTGGTGGACTCATTGGAAATACATGCCTCTGCATAAATTTCTCCAACCCCATAATTATGGACCTTAATGCACATTTCGCAGTTTCAAAGTAAAATGTTCAGAGAGTGGCACTAAAACACATGTTTAATACGTAACCGTGGCACATCTGTAGTAAGTTAGTTGTCACATCGTGTTCCTGTCTGTGTCTTGTGCACCCCATGTTTTCATGTATTTGGTTTAGTCCAGTCCTGTTTTGGTTTGCCCCGTGTTTAGTTAATCGTTTCACTTGTGTTTTGCCAGCTGTTCCCACTTTAATCATTATTTCCCAGTGTTTAAATACCCTTGCCTTTCCTTTGTCATGCATGTCCTGTTAACGTCTCGTAAGGTGGTGTCATTGATGTGCGTTCCTCGTTTCCTCGTGTTTTTGCTGCCCCGTCAGCTTTTGTTTGTATTCCGAGTTTGTGTAATTAAAGTTTATTTAATATTTAGTTTATTTATTAAGTTTATTTATTTTGCATCTAATCTGCCGCTTCCTGCCTGTCCTTGCACGCACGCCAGCGAGCCCCGTTGTGTGACAATTTTAGTGTTCCCTTTATTTTTTTGAGCAGTGTATAAAACTACATTTGCTTTAATTTTACACTTTCTTATTAACTAAAATTTTTAAATGTTTACTTTTTTACATGATTGCTGCAGCTTTTATTGTACAAATCAGCACTGAATTACTTTACTAACTGGAAAAGTTTTAAAAGGCTGCATAAACTACAACAACCAATCAATCAATACGTTTTGAGGGAGAGGTGTAAAAGGATATTGCAGCTCTTTTTCACAATTTTGTCAGAGAAACTTTATTTTTCGCAGTTTATATATCAAAATTTCTCAAATATCTTGTTTTCTCAAAATTGTAAGCAATTTTATTCTGGTAGAAATTGTGTATTTAGGATGACTTTCTTTTTTTTTTTTTTTTAACCTAGTGCATACATTTACTGTTTGTCCAGTGAAGACCGCTGTGATTCCTGCTTGTCTTATCGACCTCATGGACTTATGGGACAAAGCTGTCTCCTCTTCCTCAGGGTGTTTCTTCACGTTGAACGAAGTTACAACTATACATCAAAGACAGAGAGAATGAGGATTAGTTAACTTTAGATTTTTAATTTGTATTCATTCATATTATAAAAGTTGACCTTTTTGTCTGTAATGGTTACAGATATATACTCTCGTCTGAGCCGAACACATGCAGGGTCGTGGACTCTCACCTGTAGAGGCCACTTGCATGTGCTGAATGGTTCCAGCTCCAGCTCTCTTATTCTCTGAAGAGGCCGGTAATGTGGATGAGTTATCCGGGTATGTTGATGAGGAACGAGGCTGGGGAGGGACTTCGTTCACTGGCTGCTAGGAACACCAAAACAGCCAAAGCAATTAAGAACAAGCGTGCCCTGTCACATTTACTTAAAATCCGTACATAATTAAAAATCATCACTTTGCTATTTTCCATCTTGATTTCACAGGACAGGTCCTTAATATCCTGGTATGGGTCAGCTGTGCTAAACAAGGTCCTTTCTTCCTCTATGAGAACAATACCTGCAGACTGCTGTAAAGTAAAGCAATAAAAGAACACAGTGATTTTCTCGATTTAAACTCAACTACCTTTTAGCAACTGGCACAAAGTCTTGAAGAACAATGTACACCCAGATCTGTGAACAGCCCCCAGTGAGGGGAAAAGTCAAGAGAAAAGGGAAACAGGAGCTCAAACT
Source organism: Enteromius viviparus (assembly GCA_032353835.1). Taxonomy (NCBI): domain Eukaryota; kingdom Metazoa; phylum Chordata; class Actinopteri; order Cypriniformes; family Cyprinidae; genus Enteromius; species Enteromius viviparus. The sequence continues at coordinate 1,324,836 of JAUCNO010000385.1, forward strand.
GTTTAGTATAGCAGACCTCCCACTTAGTTAAGAAAGGAAAACTGCCTATAGAGTTCAGTCATCTGATCGCATGGTTCAGATGACCCTTACCTGCAACTGCAGTGATTGACTTCTCTTATGGCCAACTCTTGCTCTTTCTGTGCAGAGCTCTCTCTTTTTTAACATCACTAATAACAAGTGCCATGCATTGGACATATTTTAACATTGTCATGCAGTATGTATTCTACACATGTATTCCTACACTAACAAGTTTTGGGTCAGTGAGATATTTTGTTTAAAGACAGTAATGCTTAATTATTCAGTAAAGATCAAAATTAATGTTTATAATATTACATTTACATTACATTTACATTTATTCATTTAGCAGACGCTTTTATCCAAAGCGACGTACAAGTGGGGATATTACTAAATAATTATATTTGTATTGTTTTTTTTTAAGAATCCTTAATAATGTCCACTTTCAGTAAAAAAGCAGCATAACTGTTTTCAATATAAATAATAAGAAAATCAGCACACAGTATTGAAATAATATTATCATGTGACATTGAAGACCGTAAATTGTTCTCACAGGCAAAAAAATATATCAAAATATATTAAAACAGAAAATGTGTTTTTAAATTGTAATAATGCTTAAAAAAATATAACTCTGTTTGAATCAAATGAACAGAGTCATATAGTGAGACTTCTTTCAAAAACCTTTTTAAAATCTTACCAACCCCAAACTTCTGAACAGTAGTGTATATCCATTTATCAGACAACCTTAAAACCAATCGTATTAGTAGTGTTACTAAAGCAGTAACACAAAGATAAGGCATGTGTGTGTTAAATGTAGCACTTAAGAGCAGTGTCACAAATTCTGCACATGCTCAAAAATATCACTTCACATATAAATGAGGCTTCACACACTATAGATTGTGCATTAGCTGTGTATAATAAAATGTGTGACATTTAGGGGATAATTATTTATTTTAATAAAATGAAATTTAGGGCCAGCATCAGAGCTTAACGAGATGAGTCCATCAATTACCTCATTACTTAATCGCACTACAATGGCAAAATATTATATTCATACTTTTCATATGAAAACATTAGATTTGAAACTTGTTTTTTATTTCATAAGAAAAAAATATATATCTGGAAAAATATTTTTTATAAGCTCAATATTTTCCCAAAAGCAGTTGCAATTTTCCTTAAAAGCAGTTGTATTTTTCCTGAAACCAAGAAGCGATACACTAGTTGTTTTGAAAGAAATTCAAATATCGTAGATTTCACTACCAAGTTAAATACATATTTACTTAATACATTTTGCTCCATCAATCAAACCCATGCAATGCTGCAGATTTTTCAGTATTTCTTTTTTCAGGAAAGTAAATCTATTTTTTTATATATATACACAGTATATAAAGTAATCTGAAATAACTTACAGTACAAGCCTTTTCCAGTCAGGTCTTCACAAGTCTAACAGCTGAGTGTAATGAGAGCAGGCACAATCACATCACCAGAGCTCCAGCCATCCAGTGGCCAAACGCTTAAGGATCAGCACACTACAGTGAGGTCTTCATAGTAAAGTTTGAATAATTAAAGGGTGGGATTAGGTGAACCGTTTGTCCTTACAAGTTTAAATATCTAAAGGCTACCACACGTTCCTCTCTTTTGTGTTTCTCACGCTGAACACTTCAGTCACAGAACACTATTTGCAGTTCTTGGACTGTGGTTAGAGAATTACTTCCACTTCACAAAAGGGCAGAGATCAAAGAACAGGGCTTGATGATCAATACACGTAGAAGAGACAGTTCTAATCTCTACTGATGTGTGACATTAGTATCTAACCGTGACTGATTTGCCGTTACGCAAATTTAAAGGCGCTTTACTTACAGTAAAACCTCTGTCACATGCGCCTCAAACGACCGTGGAGTAAAGAGGTCAACACACATCAGTTACACAGACCATTAGATATGCAGCAGAAACACAGATCAGCCAACTAGCTAACATTAGATCACGACAATCCGTTTACAGGCAGTTCATGCAACCCTTTTATATTATACTGTATTTAAAGGGATAGTTCACCCAAAAAATTACATTTTGCCATAAATGAATCATGATCCAAAGTCATAAGACCTTCTTTCATACAAATTACAATATTTGTAAAGAAATCCGAGATCTTTTCGACCCTCCAAAGACAGCAAGGCAACTACCACGTTCAAGGTCCAGAAGGACGTTGGTAAAAAAAGTCCATGTGACATCAGTGGTTGAACCATAATTTTACGAAGCTATGAGAATACTTTTTGTGCAATATAACAAATAACGATTTATTCGTTATGCAGTCTTCAAGGTGCTCAACCATTAATCAAGGACAGAATTGTATCTTTAAGTAGATTAAGCCTTTTTATGCATCTGATGACACCAATTTACACAGGCTATTATATTATGAAACACTATATTTAAATATTGTTAAATAGGGAAATTTATGAACATCTGAATTCAATTTCGTTTGGAATAGATAAATCAATATACTATTATACAACTTTTCTAATATTTAATTACATAATATTATGCCAAATTAAGTTTTAAGGCCCGTTCACACCAAGCACTACTGTATAATGATAAAGAAAACAATATTAGTATCGACACCTGCGATATCGTCTATTCATGCATCTGCCGCTTTAAACTGTCAAGCTCGTGAGAACAGGATTGATTCTGATTGGCTGTCATTGTTTATATCTAAATAAATAGTTCTGAAAATGATTTCAGCAATATCGTTTCTCTATCCCATTGTTATCGTTATGGTGTGGACTATTAATTAATATAAAAAAGATTACTACATCTTTATAGTTATCTTTATCGTCATTGTGCTTGGGCCATTGTGCGTCATTGTGCTTGGGCTTGAGTCAATGTAATGATTTTTGAAAATTGTTCCTTTTTTATTAGTATAACTAGCTATTATGTCTAAATTAGGGCCTAAACAAATGCCTAAACAAAAAGTCTGCCTTTTTCTTCATTCAGTTTCTGTGGTAATAATTAAACTAATCTTAAGTATGCTAATTATTCCCCTGCAAACAGTAATTATTGTCAAGAACCCCACTGTGCTGCTCAAACTTTCCTTTGGGGCCCATCAAAACAAAACAAGTTTATGCCATGTCAGCGTAAACAAAACAAAACTGGTGAGAACACCACATCTCGTTGGCTTTGTGATGGATTGACGGAGCTGGAGTGACTCCAAACACACAGGAGTAAAATGCCCTCTGACTGCGTTTATGGGCCTCTGACATCTGAGATGGAGGATCACATATCATCCTCGCCCCTGGAGCTCTGGAGCTCGCGCTGAGAGGGGCGTGAGTGATAGCTGATAGGTCGTTCATGCGCCAACCAGACAGTACTAAGTGTCTTGCTAATTAGCTTCAACCATAACGTTGCCATATGCCATCGTAGTTATTCTATCAAAATGGAAAGGCTGACGCTTGCATAGTTTCCACTTCATTTATGAACCAGTGACGTATCTGATGCCCTTTTACATTGGAGTGACAGTGGAGGCGGAGCTGAAATATAAGAATTTAGCAAATTATGTATAGCGCATTGATGTTTCATACAGTATCAGATGTTAGTGCATCACTGAATTCTCAGGAACTGGACATCTAAACTTGTGTCCATCTCACATTAACATAAAATGACTGTATCCATTTGAGGCCACACTCTAAATATGCATACAGCTAAAACTAAATCATCAGATTTTATTAAATTAGATTTTTTTTTCTTCTAATTGTCCCATATGACAGCATTCTCCGCAAGAATTAAGAAATACAGATGTGGATCAGATTATAGTCAAATTTTAATATTAATGCCTTCATTATTAAAGGATTAGTGGCGTTTGTTCAGCTTTCTGAATAGGATGTTCCTGTGAAAAATATCCTATCCCATATCTGATAAATAATGGAGAAGTTCTTCAACAGGGATGACTCAGTGTGCTGTGGTGTGCGATTTAATAAATGCACTTTAATCTTTATGCCATGTCTTCTATTCTATCGCATGACTCAGTCAATACCAGCTACTATTTTATTAGCTCAAATCAATTAATAAAGTAGAGTGTTTGTCAGTAGGTGGCAGTAGCAGTTTGCTATCACAAGGTGGATTTTTACCAAAATCCACATCATCAGCTGCCAATGTGTGCAATATTCATGGTTCTTGAAGTACTTAATAGCTATACTCAAACATACTATTTTTAACACTATTTAAACTTTTACTTTCACCCACGAAGGGTAAACATGACTTTAAAAAGTGTAACATTGACATATTACCATAACTTACCTTACCTTACTTTTAGTTCACCCCCAATGTTTTTTTGTCATTTTATAAAACCACTAGAATATTTTTTGTGCACACACACACACACACACATCTGGATATAGATTTTGGAGAGTACTATGCGCATACACTGTTAACATGCAGGAAAAGCACAGGCATGCATTGTAATACTCTCCAAATAAAGTCATTGTTTTTTGTTCTCTTTGCACACATAAAAGTAATCTTGTAGCTTCACAAAATTAAAGTTAAACCACTGATGTCACACGAATGGACTAATGTCCTTAATGCATTTCTCTGCCTTGATCATGGTAGTAGCCTTGCAATCTATTTAAGGTCAGAAAGCTTTTGGATTTCATCAAAAATATCTCAATTTGTATTCTAAGGAAGTTTGGAAGGACCTGAAGGTGAGTAATTAATGAAGAATTTATATTTTTGGGTGAACTATCCCTTATCTGTAATTTTTTCTGTATTGCAGTTTCTTTTTTCCACTTTTCTTCAAATGTTAACACAATGTCACATACACAAACATACTAGTTAAATTGTATTTGGGAAGAAAATCATGATTTTTTTAACGGTTTTGAAAAATGTCCTACAAAAGGCTGCACTTATGTGATCAAAATACAGCAAATAATTGTAAAAATTTTAAATAGTTTTTTTCCTAGAATAAAATATTTTAAAAGTCTTCAATTTCACATGATCCCTCAGAAATTATTCTGATTTGGTGCTTACACATTTCTTATTATTTCATTTTAATTTTATTGCTGAACTTTCTTTCTTTTTTTGTGGAAACCATGATAGTTTTTTTCAGGATACAAAAAGTTTAAAAGAACAGGATTTAAATATCTTAATATTAAATTTAATCCTTTCAATGCAGACCTGCCAACCCTGGAAACGTTTTTTACCACATACCATTTGGGGAATGTACACCATATTTAGTACACCATTAATATGAAATAATGAAAAAGTGGTTTGAATAAATGATCTAATGTCCCATTAATGAATACTTCACTTGTTTTATTACTGGATGGATCAGCGTTTTGCAATCGACACAAGCGTTTGAAGCGTCAGGAAACTTTCAAAAGCTCTATCAGTGTTTATATCTTAACTATTAACTTTGAAACTTTGAATAAAAACATCAAATTTTTAAAATGTGCTTTCAGTTAAGTAAATTATGCTAAAGAACTAATTAACTTACATGAGCGCTGGCATCACGGAGGAAGTTGGCACAGTCATGATAGCCATTGTATTCTGCCAGATCCACTGCATTAAACCCATCTGAATCTCTCTCCAGTGGACTGATGTGATTATTCAGTAGCACTCGGCAGCACTAAGAGAACCAGCTGTCATTCAAAGCCTCTGTGAAAGCATTTCAAACACTAATAAAACTGTATAACACCTCCAGTTCTCCATTCTCCGCTGCATCATGCAGGGGGGTCCCACCCCAGAGGTCTTTCAGGACTTTTGCTCCCATGAGTAAAAGACGCTCCACAATGCGATGGTGGCCCTCGCTAGCGGCGAAGTGCAGTGCTGTGGCTCCATCCTTATCCTGACAGGACAGATCCAGCTCTGTGAAGGAGGCCTGAAGATCCACAGGGTTAGAGTTATCCTTTTGTATAATACTTAAATGTATTTAATAAAACCTGAGAGAAAAGACAAAGTGACTGAAGCAGCTGTTACTCACCAGCCAGACCACCAGGGCATAGTGTCCCATGTGGGCAGCTGCATGCAACACACTCATGCCATCTTTGGCCTGCAGATGGACGTTTGCACCGCAGTCCTTCACCAGGTATTCAACCACATGCAAATGCCCCTCCTGACAGGCCAAATACAGAGGGGTGGCCCCAGTTCCTGTCTGGTAGTCCACACACCTGCACCAATCATACATTTTAGACATTGCATCTATAAACTAATTACATAAATTCCTTCCTTAAAATGACAATAATTATCGAGCCGCTTTAAATTTGAGTTTTTAGGAATGTTTACATCCGGGGTGCTTCCTCAAAGGAGGCAAGGGAGACAGTGCCTCCTTAAAAAAAAATAAAAAATCTGCATGATGCCTTCATCAGGATATGCTTGGATGTGGCTAATTATGTTTGGCTCTGATTGGTTAATGCAATAAATCCCGCTTATTTTATTAATTTGATATGCATCTGAATAAACCATAATGGCCTTAAAGGAATACTGTAAGTCACCATTTACTCACCCCCGAGTAGTTTCAAACCTGTATTAATTTCTTTGTTTTAATGAACAAAAAGGAAGATATTTTGAAATATATGTGTGTAACCAGGCTGTTTTTGGTCACCATTGACATTCAAAGTATTTTTTTTCCTACTATAGAAGTCAATGGTGACCAAAAACAGCCTGGTTTAGTCACCAGAACAAATCAATTCATACAGGTTTGGAACTAGATGAGGATGAGTAAAGGATGACAGAATTGTCATTTTGGGGTGAACTAGTTTTGGGTAAAATGAAAATTTTGTTGTTAATTACTCACACTCATGTTGTTCCAAACCCATAACATTTGGCTTCTTAAAAAACAAATTCTAAATATTTTTCATGCATTCTGAGAGCTCTCCGACCCTCCCAAAGACAGCAAAGATCCTTGCACAATCCAGGCTTAAATGTAGCAGGGACTTTGTTAAAATAATCCATGTGTGTTTCAACCCTAATTGTACGTCGCTGCAAAATACTTTTTATGTGCACAAGTAAACAAAATAAACAACTTTGATCAACAATTTGTGTCCTCTGCATCCCCTTATAGCACATTGGAAAGTATCACATACGTTCAGATCAAAGCATATGTTGTTTTTAAACGTAACACTATCCAAAATGGCACTAGGCAGACATGGAGGAGACAAACTGTTGAATAAAGTCTTTACTTTTGTGTTTTTTGCACACAAAAAGTATTTAAAAAGTAGCTTCATAAAAGTTGAACCATTGATGTGACATGGATCTCCTTGCTACGTTTCTGAGCCTTGATTGTGTAAGGATCCTTGCTTTCTTTAAGTGGGTCAGAAAGCTCTCAGAATAAGGTTTCACAGGTTTGGAACGACACAAGGGTGGGTAATTAATTACAGAATTGTTATTTTTGAACTATTCCTTTAATGGGACGACTCATTTTAAAAAGTAAGTACGAAACTTAGATTAAACAATGTATTGCATCAAAATAATTCTTAAAATGGCCTGAAAACACAAGTCTCTGAGTTTTTAGTGAATATTCAGCTTGGTCTAATTTAAAGTAAACCTCCATGTCTGTGACCAGTTATTTATAGCTGTGATGGCCGATAATAGGAAAAGTTCAAAAATAGATAAAAGCTGAGAGTGACAACCCTTAAGATGTAAAATGTGTATACGGATCACAGTACTGCACGTGTAGAAAAGTTTCATGGATTAATCCAATCATATCGTGATCCAACAGTATTTTAAATTCAATTGAGTCAAACATTTAAAATGCTTAATCAAAATATTTCACATCAACACCAACCCCTTTCTATCCTATCACAATTTCACTTGGATTCAGTCAAATCGACCCTTCCATCCATCCATCCATCAATCTGATTTCATATTGATTATTTGGTTGCATGTTAATGTAGCTAGTAAGAAAGTAGTGTAGATGTACAGTAAACCCACAAGTGGGAACATGTGGCAGGCGAGTGTCTCTTCATGTATTATAGAAGACAGAGCCCAGATGGCAGTTTGACGAGTCAGATGACCTTTCCCCAGCCTCCCCGATGAGCAGCAGTTCTCAAGAAATGGCAACGTGACTCTAAGCTGCTGTCTTTAAGTGTACTTGTGTAAGCATGACTCCATGTAGACTCATGTAAACACACATGACAGTCACATGTAGCACAGGCTACGCAGTTCATTTTAGATGGTTCATTTCAAACTAATGACTTTTTTTTAAAATGTATCTGCTGCTGATAAGTTTGACTCATTTATGCAAACAATTTAAATTACGTTGGGGGTTTTTGTTAACATTTAGCATTTTTATCGGTTCTCGTTCTGTTGCTCTCCCTAAATGTAATTCCAAAGACCCTCATTACTTTTTGTGTCTTAAATAATTCATTCAAGAATTAAAAAATACTTGAATTTATGCCCTGTCTGTTACGCCATGCCAACTCTGTAGGCTGAAAGTACACTGGTCTTGTGAAATGTACTAAAAGGTGAATGAATGAGTGTTTAGCCAATCAGCAATAGCATAGCTAGTGTGCTTTACCGTGGGGAGCAGGACATGAGCAGTTTGAGGGAAGTGAGATCTCGGCTGGCTGCAGCGTAATGGACAGGTCGAGCGCCACAGTCCGTCTCTGCCTCCGTGTCTCCTCCCTCAAACAACAGCCACTGTACTGCCTCCGCATGGCCAAACCTGGCAGCCAGGTGCAGGGCCGTGGCTCCCTCGCCATCACGATCCTGTAGGCCACAGATGGACACAAACATGAACATCAGCATCCAGTAACCAGTTTGAAGGCGTCTGAATTATGGGCATAGTAAGTAGTTTATCACAGTGACCTTTCAGTGTACTGATACGCTATTATACCATCAGTGATATTAATAAAAGAGGTGCTTCTTTACTCGCATTGTACATCCATCATCAATGACCTGTGTAATTGACAGTAAAGGAAACTGACACAGCAGCCCATCCTCAAGAGTGCCATCAATCCAGCTGTCAAATCTCATTTATCTCTCGATACATCATAACACTCACCTCAATCCCACACTTCTTCTTCTTCAGCAGCCACTGCAGCTCCCGCACGTGCCCGGTAGCAGCAGCATCATGGGCGGCTGTGGCACCGCTCTTGGTACGAATGTGGCAGGGGAAACCCCTTTCGTTTACCAGGAAATCCAGGCAGTCCAGTTGCCCGCAGCGGGCAGCGTGGTGGACGGGAGAAGCTCCCTGGCTGTCTGTGATAGTTAGACTGAGACATCCGCACTCATGCAGGGCCCTCAGAGCCTCCACATCCCCCTCACGAGCAGCCTGAAGGGCCCTGTGGAGCACCATGCTAGACCTCGGCCGGTCAGAGCAGGAGTGGCAGGGGTCCTTGGGCTGTACCCAACTGTCTCTCTCAGCTCTCGCTCCCTCTCTAAAATGATACCTGAGCTAGCTGACAGATGTCCATGGGGGAGATGAAGGGGGTGTATAAGCACTGAGCCAGAAATGTAACTAGAGCCCGCTTATAATCCCTGATACAATAGCAATGTGTTACTTTGAGTAAGCTAGAAAGATTGTAAGTGAATAAGCAAGTTCAAATTAGAGATGCCAAAATTGATGCTCGTGAATACTTTTTTTATTGGTTAATTTACACGAATCATCCAAATGAACAAGAATGAATCAGACTTTCAGATGCTGTACACTCTTAAAAATGAAGGAGCTTCACGATGCCATAGAATAACCTTTTTATGTCTAAATGGTTCCATGAAGAACCATTAACATTAACAATAAGGTTCTTTCTGGTGAACGAAGGTTCTTTAGATTATAAAAATGTAAGAAAGAGATGGTTGAGATTATGAGAGACTAAGATAAAATTATAAAACAAAAAGAACATTAATGTTAAGTTACTGTATGTCATTATATGTTCTCAATTGACCCTGTGACCTAGTTTTTGGAAGTGGGTGTGGTGATACACCGGTGTGCAATTAATAAATGGCTCATGCTCAGACAAAACAGAGTTTGTTTGTGTGTGTGAGTTTTATTCTCTGTCATGATAACCGGCATTCCTCTTTTAAAGTGCCCCTATTATGCCATTTAAAGGGTTGCTAATATTGTTTAACAATTCTCTTAAAACAGGTTTATATGTGTGCAAGGTCAAAAAACACTTTAGTTTTCTTTAAAATTAGGTTTAAATTTACCC
>JAUCNO010000385.1:1335080-1364677 GCA_032353835.1 Enteromius viviparus
CTTCAGTTTAGGGGAAAAGAGGAGTTTTCCCATAGCGTCTTATCAGACGCAGTACTCGTTCCATGTCTAAGGGAACCAGGGTTACGGAAGTAACCCGTACGTTCTCATACTTTTTTTTTTTTTTTACTTATTTCTAGAACAAGAAGATTTTCTGAGATGATTTTATCAACAGTTGTAAAAAATGAGACCAGCCAGGAAAACCAGAAACTGTTTAGTCCATTTTTCCAAACCTTTTACAAAGCTCGCTGCAGGACAGAAATATTATCATGTTTCTGACAGGAACTGAGTGGGTGGAACTCAGTGTGGGTGAAGTAATGACGCTGTGTTTAGTCTCTGAGATATCCACTGAGTACACATCACTGCAGGGAGAATATTAATGTTTTACACTTGTAAACACCCTCTTAGGCAGCAAACTCCTCTCATTACTTTTTCAGGCCCCTAAAGAGGTGACCAGTGTTTAAATGTTTGCTCAAAGCTCCAGTGAAAGAGTTTAATTACTTTTACTTGCAATTTACTGCCTTGATTATACTAATAAACACCAACTTTTCTTCAGAACTCGTAGGTACAAATATTTGATACAGTACTTCAGCTCAATTTAATGTAAATAAAAAGTTCAAATGACTTTCTGTTTAAAGGCAGCCTTGATCTACCAAAGGCCGGTGAAGCAGAATCATAATTCATTTATGCTAATCTAATACTTCTCTTGCTCATTATGTACCATTAGGATGAAGAAATACATCCGCAGCAGACTGAAAAGCAAGTGGGAGAAAAAACAGATCTTCTAGATTTAATTTGTTTATGGAAATCAAAGTCAGGCTATTTTCTTAATCAAAAGACCTTGTTCTACTGATGCTTGTCCTCACAAATAACTTAAATACCTCATAAAATCAAAATCTCAGTTAGCTTCCAGATTAATTATAATTAATTCATGCATCTATCTATGTAACTAGGTTAAAAATCAATGAAAAGGCTGGTGCAGTTTCCATCCATGACTTGCCTCAGCACTCATTAACATGAACAAGCAAAACATTCACAGACAACAACGACTAACCCTCTAAACTAATAATCCACATGAATAAATACATATTCCAGCCTAAACGTCTCTGGCTGCTTTTACCTCTCTGCTCTCCTGGCCAAGATTGGTTCTCGTCCTGTCCCAAAAGCGGAGGCTCTGGGAGCTTTGTTTGCAAGACATGTGTGTCTGAAGTGAAGGCTGAACAGAAAGAGCACAGGACTGGAAGAGCTTGTTCAATGGCTTCAGCACCAAGGTCAGAATCATGATCCACAAATAATCCTCCGAACGCCACTGCTCACGGCTGAAGTGGCAGAATCCCTGACTTCTCTAGCAGTCCTGGAGAACGGTGAGCTCAGGAGCTGCTCTCCTCAAGATCCAGGACCTGTCCACCCACCCCTATATCTATGCTTCGTTTCTGCTGACTTCTATTTCCATTTAGTGGTTGCTTCTCTGGTATCTTGCAGTCCTTCTACTGCTGTGCTCTGTTGTGCAACTGTGGCAATGCAAACGCTTTGAGGTAAAGCCATTTTTGAAACTAAAAGTCTTGTTTGTGCTACTGCTCTAATTGAGATGCAGTATAGCTGCCAGTCACTTAAATATACATTCACAGAGAGAGAGAGAGAGAGAGAAAGACAGAGAGACCATTGAAAAAGGGTGCAACAAACTCTTGTAATTCAACTTTTGCTTTTTTCAATACAAAACATGGTTTTCTAAAACTCGTTTAAGGATGAGGGTGTGAAGGCATTTATATATTTATGATCTCCGCCTTCCATGTTCCCTATCATCCCCATTATCCTATCATCCTATCAAATCCCTAAACTCACCCTATAAAATAGCCAAATTATTTTCCCTTCTTCATCTCGATCAAAGTATCCCCCCTCCTCCCCTACTCCTCCTCTCAGGGTTAGAAATCAGCTGTCTGCCTCTTTCCTCTCCTGAGCCCTTAGGGCTATTTACCCTAGGGCTCGGTAGCCCTTCTAACCTTGAGTTCTCGTCCATTAGCAGCACGCCAAACAATTCACTTAAATCATGCCGACAAGCTTGTACTTGTAAAATAATAGTTGTTAAGGAGAAAACTGAACTTACAATAGGCAATAGATCCTATTTACACTTTGCAAATGATATAGATTCTGTTTTGACTATGTTAAAATAGCAGGATATTCTGCTATTTATAATACTTATTGCAAATAGTGGCAATTATCTGCACCTTATTATTGTAGTACATTATAAAAGAGTATGTAATAATAACATATTGTCCCAGTTTCAGAGACATGGCTTAGACTAAGCCAGGATTAATCCATAGTTCTTTTATAAAGATGTTTAGAGAAAAACATTACTGGGGTGCATCTTGAGACAAGACAACAGAACTGACATGTATTAAGATCAGTCAGTTCAAGTTTATTTCAGTTGAAACAGCTAAGACTTACATTTTAGTCTAGGACTAGGCTTAAGCCTCATCTGTGAAACTGGGGGATTGAGTGTAAATTATTATTTGAATTCAAAATTATTAAATGGATGTCACCTTATAGGAACAATAAAGCCTTCCCTACAACTACCCTAACCCTACCTGTTACTTTATTTGTAACTTTTATTTCCTTAATTTTTATTTAAAATAAATTTAATGAGATTTGAAAGGGAGGGAAAGACATAATTTGTGTAAATAGATGCTCTGAGCATCTGGGGGGAAAAAAATGTATGGGTCACTTGGAAGTTTTCCCGGCCCAGTATTGTCACATACATTTATTCTGACAGATTTATTATTAAGTTACTTACAACAAAGACGCTGTTCCATGAATAAATATGAAGGCAAAAAAGGAAACAAACATAAATGCATTGATACAAAATTGCTAAATTTGACAAAACATTAAATAGTGTAACTTCTTCTCTTGAAGTTCACCCATTAAGCTGTTATGTAAAAATGCTCATTGTATTTTATCTCAAGTAAAAAGCTTTTCTTTCTTGATTTATTAATATCCAGCGTATAGGAAGAGTTAACTTTGAGACCTTCAATCAATACTTCAATTCTCTTAAAGATGAACCTGCAGAGATGTGCATTACCATTATTGAATTTCTGTCAGCTCAGATAATAAATCAAGCCAAAATCCTCATCTCAAGGCCTGATTTACCCAGTGCTGATTATTCAGCATCATCTCACATGAAATTACAAGGCTGCTGTCCCCTAAGAGCACCTTTTGATATCTCTATATTTATTAATTTGTACTCATCACCACAGACAGTTCATCTTCAAAAAAACAAATACAAACAAACAAAAACACAGAAAACAGAAACTCTGAGGTTTAGTGGTCTTGATGCAGGATGATGATCTAATGGTTTTTCTCTCTATCAGAGAGGTTATTTGGATAAGTTTGTCTAGATGAACTTTTCCTGCAGATTTAATTGAACCTTCCTTTAAACATAACATCAAGTGGGATAAAAGTCATTGCAACAATGCTATTTTTTGCTTTCCACAGGTGTGACCAGCATTTTGAATGCAGCTTGCAGAACATTTTTACTTCATAATTTACTTCATAATTCAAATCTGCTGCTTGCATTTACATATAATCAATTGTTATATTTCACATCATGTTTAATTTCCCCATGTCTCACAGAATTGGTGACAAATATATTTGGCTCCTGTGGCATGATTACACTGTCCTTGTAAATTAGCTGTGTGTGTTTTCCGGGTGAAGGGGTGGACATGTCTGTCCAAGGCCAGTGTGAGATGAGAACACAGCAGGGGTAGGAAAGGGAGAGGACATGAGGGTGAAGGAAGCGGCCTTGGGACTCAAAATAGCCTTCTGGGACAGAACTGCAATGAAGCTCCAACCATAAAAAAAAACTGTTCTCCTACTGGCTCCTTGTTCACTGACTCACCATTCAATTTACAGCTTTGATACATTTGATCTGCAGTGAAACCTGAAGTAAACACGTTTTTAATTTATCAGATTAGATGCAATATGTTGGCAAGGAATCTATTGGGGGTATAAAGTAAAATATTATATTCATTCACATTATGCACTTTTATTTTGGATGTGATTAATTGTGATTAATTGGTTGACAGAACAGGTCACTGTACTATTTGATCACCCTGTGATTTTGCAAGTTCTCTTACTTAGAGATCATGGAAAGGTCTACAATTTTCAGTATAGGTGCATTTCCACTGTGAGAGACATGGGTAAAACCAAAGAGCTGTCAAAAGGCACAAGAGACAAAATTGTAGAACTTCACAAAGCTGGAAAGGGCTACTGGGCAATTGCCAAGCAGCTTGGAGAAAAAGAACAACTGTTGGAGCAATTGTTATAAAATGGAAGAGGCTAATGATGACTGTCAATGTCCCTCGGACTGGGACCCCACGGAAGATCTCTCCTCGTGGGGTATCAGTGATGCTAAGAATGGTGAAGAATCAGCCCAGAACTACACGAGAGGAGCTGGTCAATGGCGTGAAGAGAGCTGGGACCATTGTTTCCAAAGTTACTCTCAGTAATACACTAAGATGTCATGGTTCAAAATCTTGCATCGCACGGAAGGTTCCCCTGCTTAAGTTAACTCATGTCCAGACCCATCTGAAGTTTGACAGGGACCGTCTGGATGATCCAGAGGAATTATGGGAGAAAGTTCTGTGTCAGATGAGACCAAAGTAGCACTTTTTGGTTTCAATTCCATTCGCCGTGTTTGGAGGAAGAAGAATGATTAGTATCATCCCAGTAATACCATACCTACAGTGAAGCATGGGACTGGAAGCATCATACATCATACTGTTTTTCTGCACAGGGGACATGACGACTGCACTGTTTTAAGGAGAGGATGAACGGGGCCTAAAGATAGGTCGTGGCTGAATCTTCCAACATGAGAATGACCCAAAGCACACAGCCAGGAAAACCGCGGAGTGGCTCTGTAAGTGTAACAAAGAAGGAGTAAGTGTAACGAGGAAGAGACAAGGAGGCGTGCGGATCCATCTGCAGACTATTTTATTGTCACACACAGGGTAATCACAGGCAGGGTCGATAATGGCAAACAGGAACATCCAGTATGCATAGCGTGGGTCAGCAAAGGTAAATCCAATACAATAAAACACAGGGAAACATGGAAAAACATGAATGGCCAGACACGGGAGAAACACAGGATACTTCCAGCATTGACCAGCCAATTCACACAAAAACAACTTCGGATATAAAATACAGATCAAAACAAGGCTATGGGGTGAATGAGATATGAATGAACAACTATTACAACCGACAAGGTGGGTGGAGACATTAATTGATGATCCAGGGAGAGCAACAGAGACAAACACACAGAGAGTACATATAGCACTGGAGTGCCATCCAATGGTCTGTGCTGGCACCTCCAGATGGATCATAACAGTGAGCATATCAAGGTTCTGGAGTGGCCTAGCCAGTCTTCAGACCTAAATCCAATTGAAAATCTTTGGAGGGAGCTGAAACTCTGTGTTGCTCAGCGACAGCCCCGAAACCTGACAAATCAAAAGAAGGTCTGTATGGAGGAGCAGGTCAAAATCCCTCCTGCAGTGTGTGCAAGCCTGGTGAAGAACTACAGGAACCGTTTGACCTCTGTAATTGTTAACAAAGGCTTCTGTACCAAATATTAAAAATTCTGACTCAAGTGATCAAATACTTATTTGACACAGTAATTCCCAAATAAATTGTTAAAAAAAAATCATACAATGTGATTTCCGGATTTTTCTTTATAGATTCTGTCTCTCAGAGTGGAAATGCACCTATACTGATTGTAGACCCCTCCATGATTTCTAAGTAAGATAAAAACTGCAAAATCACAGGGTGATCAAATACTTATTGACCTCACTGTATATTTATTAGGGATGTGTATCATTAAGGTTTTAACGGTATTACTACTTTTATCAATGCCACTTATCGATCCGGTACTTTAACGTACTCTTATCGGTACTTTTTATATTAATAATATAATATAATAATAATATTAATTTTATATTAATAATAATCCAATTCACAACACTTAAATTTGTTTTTAAGCATAAAATAATAATCTGTAGCCTAACAAACACCAGTGTTTGAGAAAATATTTCACAAACAAAACAAATAATTAGAAAACAAATAAATGAGCAACTATTTTCCTCAAAAAGAATGGACAGTGGTTACAGTCAGGGCTGTAAATAAATTTTTTTATGATATTAGAGAGCCATCTGACCCACTGACAACTGAAATAATTCCAGATCCAGAACTCTACCATTCTTCTCCCGTGACTTACCTCTTCCACTGTTTTAGAGAGCATCACAACGCAGCGCATATGCAAGCTTTAATGCATTTGACGTAATCAGCCTTGTATATATCCGGGGGAAAGTATGCACATAAACTTAATCTGCGGATTTTTATCCATAGAGGAAAGCGCACACATGCATTGTGATCCTCTTGTGATTCTAGCATCACAAATCTGAAGTTGATCCACTGATGTCACATGTACTGTTTTACTGATGTATTTACATCTCTAAGTTAACATCAATTAATTAATGTATTGATATGCATTTTCATATAATTTTTTTTGTCCCCAGAAACGGTCCTTAGGACTCCTAGGAATGTCTGGTTTGGCGCAGAGTGCCAAAGTAGAGGACAATGACACCTCAATGTCAAGAAACTCTCAGGACCTTTTGAACAGCGAGACATTCTGTGCAGAGGGAACTTTATCAGGACCATCAGTGCATTGTCCTCAAGAGACTATGGCACTACTCGGTGATCATGGAGACCTCCTGACCGCTGTTGGTTTTATGGACTCCATCTGCTCAGATGGACCAGCCAAGGCTGCTTACGTCAATGGATCAACCTCACCCCATATCTCAGATGAAATCTTGCTGGATATTTCAAAAAATGTACCAGGATTCCTTCCCAAATCATTACATGCTCAGAATTCAGTCACGACCAATGTCCACTTTGAAGGACCTGATCAGCTCAGAAAAGAGGGGGAAATAACAATCAGGCAAACATTGACTGCGGAGGATGTGGAGCATAGGGGCATATGGGGCTTTGATACAGAATCTCCAGAAAGCTCATTAGATAATTATGATGATGGAAATGACCTTAACTGGAATCCTCAGAGAGAATTTATGAAGTTCCTGTGGGATGAGGATAATGGTCTCGAAATGGAGGGAAACCTGTCCCCTGTTCCTTCGCCCATTAACCATAAAAGACGAGTTCCTTCACCAGTCAGCCATCAAAGAAGAAAACGTAAAGAAAAACTAGTGTTAAAAGTTGACCCTTCAGAGGACATCTACCCGGAGTTGAATTTTGATTCAAAAAAAGATCATCTGGGTGAAGGAAGCCAGATAGAATGCAGTCCTGTTAAAAAGACACGTTCACCAAGGAAACCCTCCAAATTACAGTCACCCATTGTAAAACGTACAAAGTATTTTAATGGTGCTGCTGAGGCAGTCAAACACTTGTTTGCCAAACCCGCAAAACAGCCTATTAGCAAGGCACAAAAGATGGGATTAATTAGAGAAACTTTAACATCAGACTCATGTTCTATTGAGGAACCTACCTTTTTTCCAAGCAATAGTGGTTTTAAGGAGAGATCTCAAGAACACATACAAATTACATGTAATACAGACACCGCTAGTTCAAAGCCATTCATATGTAAGGAATGTGGACAGTGTTACCATGATCAGAGTTCCTTGTTAAATCACATAAGTGTTCACCGGGACAAGCGACGGAAAATACCGAAAGAAATAAATGAGTTGCATCAAATTAAAGATGAAGGTAAAGATGCCAAGTTGCAGTGCCCCCAGTGCAACTTTGGAACAAACTGTCCGAATACCTTTGTGCAGCACGCTAAGACCCACGAGAAGGACAAGCGGTACTATAGCTGTAATAAGTGTGATTTTGTCGAAATGAATGAAGTTGAACTGAGACGCCATTTGCTTCATAAACATGGCATCAGGGGGTCTGATCTGACTGTTTGGAAATCAGATGGATTTCAGGAGCGTAAAGTCAATAAATCTGCATGTCCAATTAGCTTGCCTCGTTCATTACAAAGAAAAAGTAAAAACATCATTGGAAATCATGTTGAGGCTTCTTGTCAACCAATGTTTATAGAAGAACAGGCATCCTCACATTCCTTTAACATAAGTGATGAAGAATCCTTTGGGAAATCACGTGCGAAACCAACCGCAAGGTTGCCAAAATTGTCAGTAAAGATCCGAGCACCAGACAAAAACAAAAGCTTGTCCAATAAGAAGTGCGATCCTGTACGAAAGAAAAAAGTGTGGACGAATAAAGGCCAATCAAGAATTGACAAATCAATTCACACACTCTTATCCAGAAAGAAACGTAGTAACCAGAGTGCTTCGGAATGCCACACTCATCAGGAGCCTGATGGAAGCAGTACAAAAGAGTGTTTTGACGATCCCCTCATTTGCGAGACCACGTTTTCTGGATCAGGTGCTAGTTCGTTTCCCTTAAAGTGTCTGAAAAGATCAACTCATTCTAAAGAAGGGAACACTAAAGTAACTTCTAAGTCTGATGAAAACAGTACTTGTTCAGAAGATGTTGGAAACACCAACTATATGCATACAAGTTTGGAAAAGCAAACACTGAAGAAGTCACCTTCCAAAAGGAAAATGTCTACTCCATTCCACAATATGCAGGGCCAAGATATTCTTTTAGATTTCCCAAAATGCCGACAAAATTTTAAGAAACCTCAAACGTCCAAGAGTAAAGAAATGATCAACAACGGTCATTTTATGTGTGATTCTAATGATGATGTTGGACCTGAAGAATGTGAAAGTAACAATAATGCAAATGCACGTTTTGTTAAAAAACTGACTTCACCTGCAAAAGCAAGTCTTGGTGCCTCAACTAGTCACTTTGGGAAAAACCACGGTTCCCCAAGGATGCTTTCTGTCAAAGATGAAT
This sequence comes from Enteromius viviparus, assembly GCA_032353835.1. Classification (NCBI taxonomy): domain Eukaryota; kingdom Metazoa; phylum Chordata; class Actinopteri; order Cypriniformes; family Cyprinidae; genus Enteromius; species Enteromius viviparus. Next base: position 1,343,997 of record JAUCNO010000385.1, read on the forward strand.
GCAAGGATGAAGAAATCTCAGAAGCGATCACAGTTGTAAAGCGTGAACCGAGCTCAGATGCTGAGACTGATCTAAAGGCTTGTCCGTATTGTCCTGCTGTATTTGAGTCAGGAATAAGCCTCTCTAATCATATAAGAGGACATTTGCACAGAGTGGGCCTGAAAGTACGTAATGCTGCAGCGAAGGCGACTTCTCTTGAAAAAGTACCTTCAGTTCGACGACGAACACTGCCACAAGTCAAAAGAGGTGATGCTTCTTTTATACTTGATATCATTTCTTGCATCCCTACAAATGTTTCAATTTCATTTGTTAGTAAAATCATAGTTTTTTTTATCAGCTGGTTTTGCAGTTAGTGCCCATAACTAGAAAAAAAAAAATCAGCTCATCCATAAAAAAATTATTGGACTGTCTTTTATGGTGTACAATGAAAAAATACTATGAGAAAAATTTGTCTTCATTTTTTGAGGTACTAATAGCATGAGAAAGGTTTATCTTCAATGTAAGAGTTATACAAGTAAATTAAATTGTGCTACAAATATTAGAAATGTTACGTATATTTACTGATTGTTATGTAAGTGCAGATATCAGAACTGTGAATGTATGCCAGGTTTTGGGAATCGATGTTCATCTCACTTTCTGATAATTGGCCAGTATTTTGCAAGAATTTAACACTTAATCCCCGTCCATTTGATTAGCAAAAAAAGTATTTTATCACTTACAATTTAATTAAATAAAAAAGCTTTATATATATAAGTATAGCGTAATGTATAATAATTATGTACACACAAAATGGGCATTGAAAAATATGCATCACACCTTATGTATGTTATGAAGCACTCTTCCAGATGTTACAGCAATTAGAATTTAATGGATATCATCACTTCTTATTTCTTTTTGGGGCATTAAAGTATAAGCTGTAAAACGGAAAGATTGGAGATTTACTCAGAAGAGTTGTTTTTCATTGCAGGTGCTCACATGCTGGCCAAATGTACTTGATTTGTTCATAGCCAGGAAAGATGTGTGTTGGAGAACCGCAGATAGGTGTAAAATATGGATAAATTTATGGTAGCACTTTAACATTCCCTCACAATCATTGTGTTGCAAGTTAGCTAGCATGCAGGCTGAGTAGTGTAGGCATTTTCAGTTTTAGTTGAAACTAATTAAATTGACTTCTAAGCAATACGTACCTTTTTTTAAATGAAGCTTATTAAATATGGTTTCCCTGTTGCAGAAGAGGATACATCCCAGACTAATCATCCAGCAGAGCTGAAAGCTGACTGCCAACAGACAGAGCTCATCTGTCCTCTCTGTAGGGAGTGGTTTGACACAAGGACTGGGCTGTCCAACCATGTACGAGGCCACCTGAAGCGCCTGGGCAAACCCTCTTCCACCGCGTCTAAATCTCCAGTGATCATACTGAAAGAGTTGATGCGTGACAAGAAACGGTTTCAGATGAAACTACAGGTTCTTGAGAAGAAGTGCCGTGCCACCAATTCTTTCCATCCGATTAGGTTGAGAAACGGTTTAAGCTTTGCATCTACTGTCAAACAGCAGAAGGATGAGAGAGAGGAAAAGAAAAGGATAGAGGTTAGTAAAGGCTCACCGCCAAGTGATCTGATTGGAATTTTGAAGAAAAGAAGAGCCCATGAAGAGACCAAAGCTAAGCACCCATCCCACACGGCGAGAAAGGCTATCCTTTTATCTTCAGGCAGAGACTGTGGCATGGAGATACAACCTTTCAAAGCAGTGCCTAATTCATTAGCAGGTAATGTTTCATTTAAGGGACGGTACGTGCCAAAGAAAAAAAAAAAAAAAAAAGTTATTTACTCTCTACTTTTAGTGCCCTTACCAATTGTGCTGGGGAACGATTAATCGCAATAAATCGCATCTAAAATAAAAGCGTACATAATGTGTGTGTGTGTGTACTATGTATATTTATTAATGTATATAAATACGCATATATATATATATATATATATATATATATACACTTCTGTATACATTTAAGATAAATACATTAATAATATATGAAATATATTTAATACAAATTATAAATGTGTATATGTAAATACTTTTAAAATATATACTGTATGCATCTTTTATATATGCAAAAAAACTATGCACAGTACACACGTATAATATAATAACAAAAACACTGTAGAGAAAAAGAACACACGTTTGAACACATGAAGGTGTTAATAATGGTTAAGCAGTTTTTTTAGGGAAACTATTTAAACAACATAAAAAATTTTATAATACCTCATATTTAGCAAATAATTGATGTTTAGATATGTTTTTATTTGTATTTTTCGGACCCTATCTTGGCTATGGATCACATTTTTTAGTTTGTCAGAAAAAGATGTCAACCTGTTGGGGAACATTCTGTAGAGATAAATGAGAGAGTACAACAAATATTAATTCATCCATTCAGAGATGGTCAAATAGCTAAAGAAAAAATGAACAATAGTGTTTCAACGAATATGCAACACATAAAAAATGAATTAAACCCTGAAGAGACATAGATCAAATTTACTGTTAATTAACACAAAGCATGATTTTAGAAGTGTACAATCATTTAAATAAAAAAGTCACAGTAATGTTTTAGTGATTTATACAGTGATTTAACAAAAATGTAAAAACTGTAATAGTCTTAGAAATTTACAGTAATTTAAATATATTTATACTATAATTACAACTTATAAATACAAAAATGTTGTCAATTTTGTCATAGTCTGTGAAAAGGGTCCATAACCATAAATTTCAGTCTGCCAAAAGAAACATCTCCATATCTGTATCTGTATACAGTATATAGGTAGATAATGCATGAATAGAAATGTGACGTGTATTATAGTATCTATGATGAATGTAAATTGATTTTAACAATTTTATATGTTGTTTCTGTTACAGAGAAAAGTGAACTCAATAGAAAAGTGTGTGTGCACTGCAATACCACCTTCCACAGTGGTGTTGCTCTCTCCAATCATTTGAGGGCATATGCACATAGAAAGAAAAAAGCTCTTCTGGACGGAACTAGTATGTATATTTCTTTCCTCCCTTCTTAATGCATTTTGTACTTGCGTTGGCTTCCTGTTGTTGAAGGATGCTGCACCTCGCCGTCACTTTGATCTGCTGCAGAATGCATGACACATGCCTTTACTAAACTTTACTTTGACTGTGCCAATTTGTTCATAACATGTCAAATAGAACTAACTGAATCGTAAAATAAAAAACAAGTATAATCTGATTCAGATGCTTTTGGGAGCAGAAATTTATACTAGCACCAGATGGTTTTTCAGATTGCATTTGCTGCATGATGCCATTGTAGAAGTATTTACATAATGATATTTTTCTTTATACTCATTTATTCTAATGTATTATTTATTCATACTTAATAGATTACTGTCAAATAATAGAGGGTTACTGAAATCAAGTGAGTGTTATTACAGTTCAATATGGCGGACCGTTGTTCACCACAAGGAAAATTATATTTTATTACATTACTTTTGAAAGCTATGGAACATGGTGCACTTTTGGATGAAATATTACTGAATGTACTGTATGTAATACTAGAATAGGTGCTTCAACATATTTTGCTAAACATAAAAAAATGTACAAACCTTGTTGTCATAGGTGAAAGCCGAAGGTGTGCTTTTTTAAAATGCCTTTATTTTGTTTGTATAATTTCTAATAAATGCATTGTTTATTATTGCAGCTTTTGACTGTAAACAGAGAAAGCAAAGATCAAGGTCTGGGTCGAAGAAGAAAATGTACCCTCTGCTACACACACCAGAAGAAATCTATAGACTTACTTGCAGGTAACCTCTATGCTACAAATGTTAATAAATGTATATTTTATATATTGATTAAAAAAATATTATTTGCATAATGTCAACAAATTAATTGTGCAGCTTAGAGAGCTTTATTTGTTATTACAGAACTTTGTGAGATCATGATGAGGGACAGCTTAGTGATTTAGTTTTTTGGAAACATTCACTCTGTAAAATGTAATGAACTGATTCTGCGTATTGATAACAATGATTGATGTAGTGATAACCATAGCAATGGATGGGACAAAAAGCGTACATGACAATAGATGTCCATAAAGGCTAGAGCAACCTCAGAAATTTCAGAAGCACTTTCAGTGATTTAATTCTGGAAACAGACCTTCATATAACAAAAAAAATCTTTTTAGACACATTTAGAATAAGAATTAAAGGATTCTATTTAAGGATCACAGCATAGCTCCCAAAAATAAATAAATTGCTTTATATCTTTACCTGTTTTTGCCATTATCCTTCAAACTTTAAGGTTTAACCCATTTGTCAGCAAGACAAGTTTAATCATTTAAAATATAATTAAATTTGGTGCAGTTGCTTTTTGTTTTATTTAAATGTATATATTAAGTACAGCTGAAATGTTTTTTCTTAATTACATAAATCTGTAATGCTAAATAACACTGGTATATTATTTATAGTCTTTATTTTTAATAAAAGTCATTTTAAAGACTTGAAATGACTATGCTTTCTATTAGGGGTGTGAATACTAATACTAAATTGAGCTCTCTTCTGCTTTTTATACATGAATATTATTCATATTTATGATGAATAAATACAGACAAAATTTGTAGAAAGTTTTATTTATTTTCTACTATTGCTTGTAATTTGGTTATCTGCAGCAAAGATTTTAGCACTGAGCCCATAGTAGCAGCCAGAATTGTTTCTTTTTTCATTATTAAGAAAACAAAAAATTGTGAGACTTTTTATTCTGACTTTCCCACTTGAGATACAGGATGTGAAAATGTCACATTTATGTTTATGATACATATTTTGGCTGCATTTATTAATTAAAATGTAGATGGTTGTTTAAAATAAGTATTTAATATCATATCAATATATCATTATTATAAATCAATATTTTCCTGCATTGAATTAAATCCTAAGTGCATCATAAGATTTTTTTTTATGTATTGGCAATGAGAATCGATATCGAATCAACTTTCTATGTAAAGTACGTAGGCTACTTTTTATGATGCGTTTATGTGTGTGTGTCTATTTTACGTAGATGTAATAAAATTCTAATATTACACATTTACTTTTATAGAAATGCTTTCTGTAAGGTTTTGTCTCTTTATTCAATTTTTTCCCCCTGGAGTCCATTTGTCAGTGGATCATTGTACATCTAATGTGCAATTGTTTTTCGTGTGCAGGTTTTGTGATCTAGTCTTCCAGGGCCCTTTGTCAGTGCAGGAGGACTGGATAAAGCATTTACAGAGGCACATCATGAACACCGCTGTACCGCACACAGGGGCAGGGATGGTGGAAGTCACCTCTTTCCCCAAGGACTCTTGTCCCAACTCAGTACCACAGGCACAACCTTCAGTGATGCAAATATCCTCATGAGCCCAGGAACACACACAATTTGTTCTTGGAATATCACTTGTATGTAAATTGTTTGGTTTCCATTTGAATTTTATATTGCCATCAGTAAGGACTTCAGTTTTTTACACTTATTGAGGATCCATTGTTATCACAGACCGCTTTTTAGATATTGTTACATTGTGCTGGTGTTGAACATTGTCAAAGAACGTACGAACGGTGGGTGAATATGTTTCAGTTAAACCCACCAAAAGACAACCTTTACCTCAAGTCCTTATCACACTGAGTTTTTTCTGTTTAAGGCAGATTTATGCTCTACAAAAACTGAAATGATACTGTATGTAGATTTTATAACAAGCCATTTTTATTTGAAAACCAACACTTTTTTTTTTTTATCCCATCCATGGATTTTAAAAGGTGCACTTATGATGCATAATGTGTAGAAATGTAAGTCTATATATTTACTTCAGAAGTTTGACTCATGCCAACACCCCAATCATTAGGTAAACCAACCCATTCTATTGATATTAGCAGTTTTGAACAGTATGCATGTCATAACTCCGTTTACACCATTTCTGGTAACATTTTGGTTTTTCATTTTGTTTTGATTTTATCTTTAATCTGTAAGTTTGCCACGTGTGCAAAAAAAAAAAAAGATTAACTGTTACTTGTGTAGGCCACTTTTTACGGTTCAAATATTTTTGTGTATAAACCTTTTTAGGTAATTTATGTGAAAAAAAAAAAAATGTAAATCACTATAAACAATTTTGCCGTTCAGAATAAAAGGTTTTCGTCGTCTTCAATTTGTGTGCAGATGTGTTGGTAATATCAATTTAGGCCCCATAATCTACATATTGCATGAGTTGCAGTCATTTTAGACACGTACAAGTGAAGACTGAATATTTAAAGAAACTGGTGGATTTGTTGGTAGATCCTGAACAGTAAGGTGACACCAAGTATGTAAATGAGAATATGCCGTTTAAGTCTGAATGCCAAGCCAAAATCAGTTGGAGTACAAAACACAATCTCTTGACTTACATTCGTTTATGATATTTATGCAGGTATTGTTCTTTGTAATACTAGCCCTTAGTGGTAAACTGAAGGTTAATCTAACTGCTTTTTAAAAACTTTGTAACATGTATTTAAGTCTTGCTCATACACAACATTTATTAATCAGAAAACGTAAAAAGGCACAAATAATTACACAACAGAGAATGTCAAGGGCAGTTTTTCTAAATGTTCCTTGACAAGGCTTCTTATAATCATAATAACAGCGCAAAAGTAAACCGAGAGCAGCTTTACAAGGTCACTGTGGTTCTAATCATGAGATGCAGGGTGTGCATCCCCCCCATTCTGGCAGTTCATAGTCCTTGATATGCCTCTTATCAGTCCAGTACAGCAAAAACATTTCATATGGTTCATTTAACAAAGGAAATACTGAAACACATTCTCAGACTCAAAAACGTGTTGCAATATTGCCGTTATTGCTAAAGAGAAAAGGTGAACTTTCATTGAATCTTTCGTCATGTCAGATCTTGTCTTTGTATAAAACACTGAGATGTGCAGCTCCTAAACTCAAAGGACAGATCTGACAAAATACATGATGAATGCACGTTTATAAAAAACATGAAATGAAAAATGAAAAAAATGAAATGTATTGAAAGATGGGATTGTTTCCATAACTAAAGAGTTAAAGAAAAGACTTCGCTCAAAACTGCAGTTGAAAGACAATTTTGAAACTACTGACCTTGCAATACTTAAAGGCATAGTTCACCAAGAAATGGTCACTCTGTTATTATTTATAGGTGTTTTTGTCCATACAATTGAAGTCAGTGTGATCAGATGTTATTTTGGACCCCATTAATGGACACAAATAAATAGAGTTCAAAATATCTGTTTGTGTTCCACAGTAGTTATTGAACTTTTAGGATGACAAATAATAAATGACTTGTAGTTGTGTGTGCACATGCTCTTTACAATATGTATCAGCCTGCATATTTAAAATTACAATAAAAATTATACGTAAATAACACAATATACATGTAAAAGAAAACACAATTTAACCTAAACAAATGGCAAACACAGAACTCTTGTTTGCAATGTTCCTGTTGTATTTTGCAACTTCTGTTTTTGCTTCCTGTATATGAGGGTCATATTGTTGATGGCAGGTCTATGTTAATTTGTGCAGAATTAAAATGTCCATTGGTCCATTAATCACTACTGATACTTTCTTTGACCTCCAGAGGCAGTGTGTCGAAAAGATGATCCTCCACAAAGAGGAGGTTTTTCCGAAGAAGGCGACACTGGCCAAGCTGGAATGGAAGGCAATCTAAGCAGTTCCCTTTGAGCTCTAGATGGGACAGCTGAACTAACTGCCCAATCGCCTCAGGGATAGAAGTGATACTGTTATGACCCACACATAAAACTTTTAGTTTGGAACATTTAAACAGTTGGTTAGGTAGAACTTCAACTTTGTTTCCAGTGATTGCGAAATGCTGAAGGTTGTGAAGGTGTCCAACCTCCACTGGTATACTTGAGATGCAATTGTGGCTGAGGTCAATGTGCCTCAGTTTGGGCAGATGAAACAAAGCTGGAGGAAGAGTCTCCAATTTATTGTGACAGAAAACCAGGGACTCCAGACTCTTCACTAGACATATCGAGGGTGGAATGGCAGTGATTTTATTGTGCCATAACTTGAGGCACATCAGTCTTCTCAGGTGCTGGAAGCTTATGATCTCCTCTATGGTTCGGATATTATTATTCTTCAAATCCAGTTCTTGCAAGTTAGCCAAGCTAAAAATAGCATGTGGGATCCTCTCCAAATCACAGTTCTGGAGCTCCAAATCAACCAGGCTGGTCATTTTCTTCAGACTGTTCAGAACCAGTAATTTAGTCCCATCATTGTGTAACACCAGTTTGGTGAGATGTGGCGAGAGTTCTGTTAGATTAGTTGGTATTTTGTTGAGATTGCTTTTGAGGTACAACGATCTCAAGTGTCTCAGATCTCTAAGCGACTCCAAACCGATCATCTTGTTGTGTTCAGAGTTTAAGTTCCCAATTAGATTTAATTCTTTGAGACTTCTTAACAGATAAATCCATGGTGGGATTTCTGCAACATCAGTAAACTTAATGTGGAGGCATCGCAGATGGTCACGGAGAAAAGTGAAAGCAGTTTGTTCAACTTTAGCGGGGCAGTGACATAGATGTAGTTCTCGTAGATTGGTCATCTGAGAAACTTTGGCGGAAATCCTGACCTCAGGAATAAGCTCTAACTTGAGGACTTCCAGATCGGTGAGGTCAAATACGGCATTAGGTAGTCCTGACAGCATAAAAAGGTGAAGTTCTTGTTCATCCTGAGCATTAGATGTCACATGCTGACGTAGTTTTTCAAATGTCCACTCGTGGTTAAGGCTGATTTCTCGCAGTTTGTTCTCACTCACCTCAGAGAGGAATACGCCGAACCGTTTGGAGTACAACTGGTCGTATTGGTCAACCATGTGTAGAAGAAACGCAAAGTCATTTTTGACGTCAGGAATATCACTAAAGCTGCTTTCCTCTCTGACCTTTTCAAATGAGTACTCCTTTAGAGGTCTCCTGAAGAGCCAGTAGAGTGTATACAAACACACCAGTCCATAGAGAGATATCATTGCCATGAAGGTAAAAAGAAGTTTCCTCAGCATGAATGCCATGTTGTGCGTGCAGTAGAACCAATCATACCCGGTCAAGCGTTCGATTTTAGGATGGCATATATGGCAGAAAGTGATCTGTGAGGCAAACGTTGAAGTATAGCTCAAGATCAAAATAATCTTTAGGGCTTTTATCGCTGTCTGAGCCACGTAGAGTTTATAGATGAAGTCACTGTCTTCTACATGGACTCGAAATTTCCGCACTTTCTCAAAAAGAGCCTTGGCTTGTTCTCCATCTTTTTTGTCTAAGGTGGTCAGGCTAGGAGCTTCTGCGATAAGCCTTTCGGTTGGAAACTGCACCGTTGGAGTTTCCATCAAAGGTGTAGACTGACTGCTGTCCTCAGAGGATACGTGTTTCTGGAAAGCCGCACCGCCTGTGAATCTTTTCTCTGTTCTCTTTTCCTCAGAATCTTCACAAGCTGTTTCAGACAAAGCTTTCGTTGTCCATGGTGATTCAAAGCACCGCCCCAAAATGGAAACAAAGTGTTCAATCTTTGAGCTGGTCTTTGGGTACTTGAACCAAAAATTGCTGCTTACCATTAGCATTATGGTGTGTATGAGAGCAAGGTAAGGGAAGTATTTGTTGTACCATGGTAGAGCTTCATGGTAGCACATTTGGTTGACAAAAATATACTGCTGATAGTCCAGATTTGTTTTTCGTCCTGTGGGTTGAGGTTGAGACGGCCGATCTTCTCCTTTTAATGGGGTAGGTTGAGTGTTAAGGAGTTCATGTGCAACACTGTCAGGAAGGTCTCTGGTTGTTGAGGGAGCGGTGCCCTGAACTGATGAGGAACATTCTGCCTTAGGGTTTGTGCTTTCCTCAAGAATGGGAAGGCATGCTACTTGGTCTTTAGATAACTGCATTGTTCCAGAAAAGATGGCTAACATCAACATTATTACTCCAATATAATCCATAAACACATCCCACCATGGTTTCAGAATGCGGTATTTGGGCTGGATGTCATTAAGGGAGGCAACTTCAGTTAGACTAAACATCCCTGTAATAAAGAGTAGTGCAGTCAGTGCATATAAATCCAGTGCATGTTTGAACAGAATTTGAATCTATTACATGTCTCAATGTTTTTCAAAGGTCTTGGGTGTTTACTTTAAAATAAAGTAAACGAACACTATATTTTATTGAGCAGTTACATTTAGTTAGATTCTTTCACTGAAAATGACTTATAGCACAAACGTGTGTATATATATATATATATATATATATATATATATATATATATATATATATAAAGCATGTACTGACTGGGCATAATTCGACAAATACCTGCTAGCCACATGTGGCTTCAAGTTACAACATGAAAGGTCCGAACAATCTCAAAAGTGTGTTATGTTTGACATAACACTTGACTATGACTACTCGCACATTTGTGTGGCATGAGAAACACGTGTCCCTTCACTTCAGATGTGATTCTAGGTTAGATTTTTGGCTGCCAACGTGGTATTAATAGCCCAATTCTGTTTTTAAACTCCCAGTGGCATCCACACTGCTTTATTTGATGTCTGTTATTTTCTCAGAGTAGTGCGTGAGAAATAGAGTCTGGTAATACATGGCAGCTGTTAATCATTAAAATCGTCTGTGTTAACCATTTAAGGGTTTAAAGAAATATACAAGCTAAGACGCCACTGATCCTAACTTTAAATTGGGTCATTTTGCAAAAAGAGCGTTTTATGTGTCTTTATTTTGACTTTTACACATAATGTTATTTTCAGCCTTCATGACTTACTGATTAATCAGTAGGGGGCGACTTACAAATACTCAAAACTGTTTTAAAATAATGTTAGGAAGCGCCTTGTAGAGCCAAGCCAAATGGTTTAAAGTTTTTATGCATTTATTATGAGTAAACTTTTTAAGTTCACCAGTTCAGAATTCAAATGCACCTATTTAGTACATGACCCTGCAAATTAAAATGGAAAAATTTTCAAGGTTGTTCTGAAATTGATATTATCAAGCTAATGAAACATTGTCTTAAAATAGAAATATCCTCATTCGTTTAATGCAGTATCTACGAGGCAGACTAAACTGCTGAACTCACAAAACCTGCTGCCCCTGGGAATTATATATTTCTCGGTAGTTGGAAGAAATAAACCTTAAAGACCCAGACAAAAAAACCGTAAAACGGTCTACTTACTGTCTCTGTGCTGTTTTTCACTGGGATGGAAGAGCGCGCGCTGTCCTTATCTTGATTGTCATATTGCGTTAGACGCTAGATTTGTCAAAAGTTGTCGTTGAGCAGGAAACGGACTACAAGTGTCAAATGTATAATCGCCACCAAATAGTCCTGTTTCAGCATAGTAATGTGGGGTCCGTCTAGCCCTGCACACGCTGTCCAGAGCTCTGACTTCGGCGTGAGGTGAAAATATGCGATTCTTTGTCCGACCTGCTCCGACTTGTAGTTCAGCAGTCAAGATGACGGCGCTGCTCCGTTCGTCAGCTGCGTATCTCATTGGACGCTGACAGCGTAGCGTTTATGAAAGCACTGGATAAAGAGGAATTATCACCAAAAGCGCTTTTTAAAAGTGCAGACGCGCCCAGTACACAAAGCAGTGTTTTAGATAAAGCTGGTGTTTTAAATGAAAGGTGGAGTCTGTGAAATATTACAGTTCTGACAGCCATAACTATTTAATTATTAAGACTTGCCCCGATCACTCTTTTTTATACTTTCTTTTCTTCTTCTTTTTTTATGAGGAAACTAGGACCCAGATGCTTACACCGTGGAGTAATGTTTGGTTGGTACAGTGTGCAGGAAATGTCTTGGTTACTAAACCAATCCACCCCTTTGCTCTTTCTCAAGTTTCAGCTAGTTTTTAAAGAGGAACATAGGCCTAGATTTTTCTTTGCTGTCTGACTGAATCATGAACACGTGCATTTTCCTTCCTTTTTTTGCACCACTGTTTTGAATGGTTCATAATATAGTTGCATACTGATTTACCTTAATGACAATAACCCAAATGATCTACACATTTTTATAGTTTATATAAGCTCAACACATTTTATTTTACACATGCAGCCACCATAAAAATATAAAAGGTGTCATCACCTGTTTATCAGTGCATTTGCTCCTTTAGTGCTCTTGAGTATCATTAGAAGAGAACAGATGATCCCTTATGAGTTAGGAGAGATATGAGTGTTTTCAACATAGCATGATTATAAAAGGGCCCAACCCTTGGTTCCTGAGAGCACTACAGGTGGAATTAAACCAATAATAACTTTGTATGAGGCATTTGCATTAAGCACAAATGATTAATGCGTTTAGGGATGGTATAGGCCTATAATTTTTAAGTGCAGCTTGATTGTTAAAACTTTAAAGGTCTTGGCAGTAAACAGTGGAATTAAAAAGAACAAATAGTGACAAATAGTTTTAAAATGAGACCGCAAATCACGTGCATTTTCCATTGTAGTCAAATTAAAGCCATGTGCAAAACTGCGCCACAGTTTTGTTTCAGACCAGACGTTGCAATGAATCATTCAGCACTCTTTGTAATCAAACAACCTACAAACTTAGATGCATATTGTGCTAGGGGCCTAGGGCTGGCTCTAGCATCTAAGTTGGGCTGTTGTAAATGTAACAAAACTGTTATATTTTCATATTGATAATGTCTGATAAAGAGACTACTTGAAATTTGAAAAAAGAAAACACATTTTTATTTCTGTATTTTAAGGTTGAAACTGAACATTTGAAATGTAATGAGAATAAATTACATATACTGTACATGGTTTTAAGCATGAATGAACGTTCATGAATCATACATTTTGGCACTTGTGGCTTTCCGTCTCCGCCCTGTGCACGTGACCTAGAAAACCTATAAATAAGGGTAACGGAAGTCCATTGTGTTCGCCGGAGAGTCACTGCCGTGGACAACGGACGGTAACAGTATGGCGTCGACGAGCCGGTTAGTTAACATTTCAGCTGGTTTTACGTCTGTCTGATAACGTTTTGTAAATTATGGCGTAGATGACCTTTGAAACTATCCGATGTGGGCCTCTATTGTCTTTTTAGTCGTAGTTGTGTTATCGTTGTGGTGCGTAAAAAGCAGTTCTTGGATAATGAATACACTGTCATTTTCTGCTAGCGCATGTTGGCTAGCCGTTCGCATCGGATGAAATACGACACAACGAGAGCTCAGTGCTGTTAATAATTTTAAAAGACAAGCCGTCAGATAAGTTATTTCAGAGCTGCGCGTGAGGTTGAGATGCCTGTCAGCACCAAACCAAACAACAGTTCCCGCAGAGCTAACGGCGCTAAGTGCGCGTAACATCACTAACAAGACGGGCTCTTGAAAACTCCCAGGAAGTGATTCCCATTGATTTTTTAATCTAATAAACATTTTCTTTTCCTTATCCTAACTCATGTCTGCGTCATTAAAGTTCTAACATCAGTGTTTAGTAAAAGTGAGCTGCTGAAACGGTCCAAACCACCCTATAGTCCACTACGATTCAAAATAAATATATATATATATAATTTATTTATTCATAAATATACACAACTTGCATAAATATATAAATTGATACATAAGCTCTTAGCTGAGAATATGGCATATTTAAAATTATGGATAACTTAATTTAATAGGGGTCAGGGAGGAACACTTAAAAGTTGTTGTCATATTAAAAATAAGATTTCGATTGTATTTCATATGAAGTTCATATGCATTCTGTTATTTGGCTATTTTAAAAAAATAATAGGAAAAGGAAATGATGCAACAAGAACTTCTGTATATAAAAAATTGTATCCAATTAAATCAAATTCTAATATGCCCCTGCTTCATGAGTATCTGTGGTGGTTCGTTTGGCATCTTCCTTTTATTGTTTACTGTATCCTAATCCACAGAAAAACAGTTGTTTTCTAATGTCAGTAGAGTTCATAAGGATTTTTCCCTGACCTCTGGAATTCTGTCTGTTTTAGTGGAGACTCTCTTCCCAGGGTGCAATGCCCCAATCACCCCGATGCAATACTGGTGGAGGACTACAGGGCAGGAGACATGATCTGTCCTGAATGTGGCCTTGTAGTAGGTATGAGTTTCCATCTGCTTTTGAATATTCAAGCTTTAAGTTTTTCATAACAAACTTTATAAGACCATAAGCTTGTTTTGTTTTTGCTTTTTCTTAGGTGACCGTGTAATTGATGTAGGGTCCGAGTGGAGAACGTTCACTAATGAGAAAGCAACTAAAGACCCGTCTCGTGTCGGTGACGCCCAGAACCCTCTCCTCAATGGAGGAGACCTCACCACCATGATCAGCAAAGTACGGAACTTGTTTATCATGCATAAATGTGTGTTCACATCATAATTTATATATGTAATTTCAATATGGTATTTTAGGGTACAGGTGCAGCGAGCTTTGATGAGTTTGGAAACTCCAAGTACCAGAATCGGAGAACCATGAGCAGCTCCGATCGAGCCATGTTAAATGCTTTTAAGGAGATCACCACCATGGCCGACAGGATCAACCTCCCCAGAAACATCATCGTAAGTGTCCTAAACTACTGCTATTAAATTAGATGGAAACCTAATGATGCATAATAATGTCACGCGTTCAAATCAGAAACACAACACATAAGTGAACTAAACTAAACCAAAAAAATTATATTGTGAACTGTAAAGCCAAATCACTACTTTATAATTTTGCATAACACGCGTGATTAAAAAAAAATATATATATATAATTTTTTTTTTAAAGCCAGCCATGAAAGTTTTTGTCTGTAAGCTGCTTTGTAATTCACACCATTAAAATTATTGAAGTTACACCAAATACACTAAATAATGCTCTTTTTAGACGCATTGTATGACCCCCTTTAATCAGTGTCTACAACCTCACTTCCATCCTCTCAGTAAAGTTTCCTTTCTCTGTTACAGGATCGCACAAACAACTTGTTCAAGCAGGTTTATGAACAGAAGAGTCTGAAAGGCAGAAGTAACGATGCGATCGCTTCAGCCTGCCTTTACATAGCATGCAGACAGGAAGGTGTCCCCAGAACATTTAAAGGTAAAAACCACTTGCTTATTATTTTGTTGTTGTTCATTAGTAGACTATATTGCACTATACTGTGTCTACCATCAACATTGGCTCAACCAATAGAGGGCAACTGTCAGGTTCCTAAAAGTATAAATCCCCTTCATTTTCTTCATAGGGTAGTTTTATTTCGATCAATAACTTTTATAAAGACTTGCTGTGAGTTACGAGGTTGTTAAATGATGGCATTTACTTTGTTAAAGCTAAGAATTGCTTAACAGGGCGAGACCTGATGAAAAACTACATTACCCTGGAGTCTGCAGAGATGGAAAAAGCTACATTTGAAATGAATATCTTTAAATCAAAAGCGTTATGTTTTAACCGTCTATTAAATACTTGACGTGATGTTTCAAAGCACCTTATAGCTTGTTGTTTCATAACTCATAAAAGACTTTTCTAAAGCCCTGTGGGAAAAAAATTCTCTAGAACAAAGGCTGCTGGTGGCGCTGTTGCCCTCAATAGGGTGAGTTTATTTGTTTAAGCGACCTATGGAAGGGAATGTTCTGGAAAACCTCTTAGTTTTGTAACTCTGTTTGGTGATGCTTGTGGTGCAGAAATGACACTCTTCATCTTTAGCATTGGGCTTACTCTACAACTGAAGATATTTACCCATCAATATTCCAGCAGGTCTTGCTAAATGTAACCCTGGACCAGGGCGTGACATTAACTCCCGCCATCCCGCCAAATTACTTGCCCGACTGGACAACTAATCTGATTAAAACATCTAACTGCACCAAAAATTTAATGAGAATGCAATTAAATCCGAACCAATCAGTTCAGTTAATGTGAGTAGTTAATACACATCTTAGTTCAGTGTTTGATTTATTTAAAGGATATATTGTTGACTGTTTTTGCTTCATTTAGTGAAAATAGTTCAGCAGCGTTGTTCCCCTTTTTGAACTTTGATTTGAGTCATTGATTCAGTGCTTCATTCATGAGGACATGCACTTGCTTCATTCTTGAATAAATCAGCTGTCTAAACGAATCGTTTGAAGGCTTTAATGACTGTTATTAAAATAGTTTCAAGTGTAAATGCTATACAGTAGTCAACATTTGAAAGTGGATCAAAACCTTTCATCAAAGTTGTCCTAAAATCAAAAACAATACCTATTCTTGTCTTGGGACAACTTTGATGAAAGGTTTTAATCCACTTTGAATGTTGACTGCTGTATTTCAGCTACTGTCATACAGTAAATGCATCTGAATGCTGAGCAAAATAATTAGTCAAGCCAGTCAGTTTTCAGAAATAGAGTTTGGAACATCATCTGAAAGCTGAATAATGTTTGTTAAGATAAAAATACTTTACATTTGTCCAAATCAAGTCATTAGAATAAATGTTACTAATCAACAAATGAAGTCTTTATATATTTATGCTAGGAAATTTAGGATAATCTTTAGGATAAAATTTAGCAAAATATCTCCATGGACCATGATCTTTACTTAATACGCTAATTTTGACCCATACAATGTATTTTTGCAAATATACCTACTTATGACTGGTTTTGTGGTCCAGGGTCACATGTAGAATTTCTATTTCCCTCCACCCCAGAAATCTGTGCTGTGTCTCGGATCTCGAAGAAGGAGATTGGCCGCTGCTTCAAGCTTATCCTGAAGGCTCTTGAGACGAGCGTGGACCTCATCACAACCGGCGACTTCATGTCACGGTTCTGCTCCAACTTGGGCCTGCCCAAACAGGTGCAGATGGCGGCCACTTACATCGCCAGGAAGGCCGTTGAACTGGACTTGGTTCCAGGGCGCAGCCCGATCTCAGTGGCAGCTGCAGCCATTTATATGGCCTCTCAAGCGTCTGCCGAGAAGAAGACACAGAAGGGTAAGAGAAAACAAATATGTAATCCAGTTAAGACTGGGCGATTTATCGCAATATACCGAAAAAATAACTTCCATTCATTAGGGACGCGAAGTATTGCAATAATCAAAAATGAAAGGCGGTATGTTAGCATCCTTGATAAGTTATGTTTTCGGCTTTATTTTGATAGTCCACTTTAGACATTCTACTAACTGTAAGCAACTTTGTAACTACATGTCAACTAGTTATTTATTTGCTACTACATGTCTGCTAACTCTCAGAGTAGACTTGCAGCAGGTTTAGGGTTAATAGAGTAAGTTGACATATACTCGCAGATAGTCTGTATGTTGTGGAGCCATCAAAATAAAGTGTTATGATATTGAGCGGTTTTCTGATACCCTGAATGGTGCAAAGTTACTTCCTGTTAGTAGAATGTCTCATGTGGACTATCGAAATAAAGGGTTAGCTGTTTGTCTCCTGTGCAGAGATCGGGGACATCGCTGGAGTGGCAGACGTCACCATCCGTCAGTCCTACCGTCTCATTTATCCCCGCGCTGCCGATCTCTTTCCTCCAGACTTCAAGTTCGACACACCAGTGGATAAACTGCCTCAACTGTGAACACCCACGTGCCCCACGCTCACCGCTCTTTGTACTTTCAGAATTTTTGTCCTTTTCTCTTTGAAATTTGCAAGTCTTGCTCTTCGGCATAAGCCTTTTGAAAAGACGACGGCAAGGATTCGACAAAGTACGGAAGACACATTCCAAGTTTAATCGCAGATCGCAGGCTGTACTTTCATTTGTGTGTATATAAATTGTACATATGTCTAAGTGAGAATTTGGTGGTTGCGACTAGGCATATTTCTTACTGTAACATTTTCTTTTGTAGGAAGTGATTTTGTTAGCTTGTTTGCATTATATTTAGTAACTTAAATAATAAATGCTTTTCAGAAAAGCATGGTGAAGATCTTGAAGTCCCCAGAACAGCTGTGCAAATACCACAAGCTTTGAAAGCGTGTAGCTCACGAATGGGTTTTATTCCCCCCTCTCTTTTTATTTCACGAGGGGAACGGTAAGAAGCAGAAGTTTCTGTTCGTGTGTTTCTGTTCCTGTATTCACAGCTCAGTTATTATAAAGATTTCATGAAACACAGGTGAATCCTTTTTGTGAAGTGACAAACCATTTACAACCCGCTTAGGTCTACAAAATGCAGACAGACTCACGCTTTACATAATAAACATTTAATTTTTGCATTCATGATGGCTGACAGTTTTAGCAAAACCTGTTATTTACATCATTGTCAAGTCAAACTTCACGACTGTACCTTTGAAACTTTTCTTATGCATCATGCTCAGACATACAAGTAGTGGGCAGAAAACCTTTGTACACTCCTTTTTTTGTACACCCACCATTTAGATAAAACATGGATGTTTTAGACAAAAATTAGTGCTTCCAGCTTGATAGTGTTTATGTAGTGTAGCCGATAATACACCAGACCTCCAACTAGTATCTACCCCTCCACTTGGATTGCTTATTATTACACATTTGAAGCTTCAAGCCTATTTTTTTTTTAGCATTTAGACCAGTTATTAGTATATTGATATTTGGTGTCTAGCATAGATTCCAGTTTGTCATGTACACATATGAAAAAATAAAAACATGAAATGGAGGAATTTCAGTAGGGAACAATTAGGTAATGAGGTAATGTGATTGCCTGTCACATCGACACTACTGTTTAAAAGTTTGAGGTTGGTAAAAGAAAAACATTACATTTTTAAAAGTCTCTGATCTGAGAAATCTATTTGAACAAAAATGCAAAACACTGTTAAATAATATTAACATTTTAAATTACTGTTTAGTATTGAATATATTGTAAAATGTGATTTGACTTAAAAAAATCCTACCGACCCCAAAATTTTGTAGGGTAGTGTAAATCCACTGACAGCTTAAGTCTGGTAACAAAACATGACCCTATCCTGAAACTTGATAGAAATATAACTTACTGAATGCATTTCAATTTCAAATGACTGGCATATATATATAACTAGTTACGACTGGTAGTTCATATTTGTGGTTTTCGTTGTAACATGGATCATAATGCATTAATACTGTACTGTAGGGAAAGAGTATAGACTCCATAACATAAAAATGGCTAGATGTTTTGGTAATAGTGGCAAACTATACATTCATTGTATGAGGTACAAGTATCCACCTATTATTTCAGTCTATGGCTTTAAAACGCTTTCACATAATTAACATTGAGAGCTGACAGATTTTTTGCATTGTAAATGCTTCAAAAACAAAACCATAACAACAAAGGCTCATCGTTCTTTCTGTGGGCAAGATGAATGTGGATGTGGCCTGTCGACGTCTTCAACACTAGGGGGTGTCAGTGAGGCACCTGATCACATGGTTCATCACAGCTGTAAACTATACTGCTCAGTTTGTGTTTTCATGATCAGTGCTTAGGTACTTGAAAAATTATCCTGAACCTGAACCTACTTAATTAAAAAACATAAAAGCTTCTTCATCATGTTAAAACGGACAAGGGGTTGTGGTAATGCTAAAATAACACTGACGACAAAAGGGATATTTGCAAATGATCTGATTCACATTTTCTGTGTGTTTGGAGAAGGAGGGATGTAAACACGCGGCTAACACCAGTCTGCAATATAGTCGAAGTCTGCAAACAGGTCCTGCTCGCCCTGGGTTAAGGGCCGGGGCTCTCTGGGCGGTGTGAGTACCGGAGCCTCTGAGGTAAATTCATCGTCAAAATTACTAACGTCACTGGAACTCTGGATTGTGGGTACAAATGGCGGTGTCACTTTCTTTGCTAATAATCCACCCCAGTCAATATTCTGGAAAAAACAAGGTACAAATAATACTTATATACAGAGAACGAGAAGGGAATGAATTGAGGCATGTAACCAGATGGTTCAAGAAGTTACCCTGAAGAACAGATGTTTCTTCACATCCTCTGCGTCGCGTTCACCGGCTCCGAGTCGTCGCTCGGGATTCCTTCTTAATAACTGTGAAAGTGAAAGATATTAACAATGAGTTTCGTGTCTACATCTGGTAAATCTACACTGGTGAAACTGCTCTTAGCACCAACCCTTCTCATAACAGAGATGGCTTCTGTTGAGAGGAATCTTGGGTAGCGAACTTCGTCGTTCACAATGCTGTCAAACACCTCTTCTTCATCATCACCGGGAAATGGAGACTGTGGAAACATGAATTCACTTAGTAACACAAAACGGTTACAAAAATACTGTCACTTTCACACTTAATACATTTGCTTATATGAATATGATTATTAATATAAATATGAATTAAAGTATTGTGAGGTACACTCAAAATTTTGAGGTCAGTTAAGATACTTAAAACGTAACATTCAGTAACATTAATATTAATAATTTATTAGATGGCACATAAGCATATTAGAATAATTTCTGAAGGATCACGTGACACTGAAGACTGGGGTATTGTTTAAAATATTTCATTTAATATTTAATTGTTTATATTTTACTGTACTTTTAATTTAACACTTTAATTAAATGTAGCCTTAGTGAGCATAAGAGACTTACTTAAAATAAAATAGAATTAAATTTAATTTAGCCTTGGTAAAATCAAAATGTTTGTTTAAAATTAAATAAAACTAATCCAAATTTAAAATAGCCGTATTATTATTATTATTATTAAATATTATTATTTAAAATAAACTTAAATTAAAACTAAATTAGATTTAACTGCAATTAACTTAAACAAATCGAAATAAACAAATATAAAAATG
>JAUCNO010000385.1:1364777-1409560 GCA_032353835.1 Enteromius viviparus
TGATCAAATAGTTTAAAATAGCTGTGCTAAGATATATAAAAATGAATTTTCAATGCAAAAAATGTGATGTTCATTTGTTGCTTTATACCACCGGTCACAATTGTGACCAAAAATAAAACACACTTTTTCACACACTTTGCCAAAAAAATTTCCATAAATAATGATTGATTATTTTAAAGGGTTGCTAATGAAGCATTATTTGGATATTTTCATGTCTGGGAAAAATTTGGGATAAAACGGGTTAAAGGATAAATCCTTGATAAATCAATATTTCTCATCAGAAACATGGAGTCAGACTGGTTAAGAAGCAGAAGCATAAGAAGTACATGAATCAGTTACAACAACAAAAAATAAAAAATTAGGACATGATAGAATGATCTTAAATATGAAATTCAGCACAACTTTGAGGCTTTTTTATTTATTCTGTAAACAATAAAATGTTGAATAAAATTCTCTTTTTTTCCCTAAATTGATAATTTAACAGAATAATTCTGCGCATAGCTATCATGGTGATAGTGGTTTTACTGGAAAATGCAAAAAAAAAAAAAAAATCTTTTTTTACCAAGGAATATAAAAAGAGTTCCTACTGGAAGTGACAGATTTACCTTCAGCCAACAGAGGGAGGTGTTCTCCATCAATTCTGTGTCTGTCAATATATCATACAGAAGCCATTTAAAAAGCATCACAACAGAAAACACAGCTCAAGTCAATAAACAGATTCCATAACCTGGTTTTTAATTATTTTAAATAAAGCAAATATTTCTTCACAAACAACAAACTTCAAAGAAGCTTATAGTAAGCTCTAAATGTTTTCTAATAAAAAAATGCTTTGTAAGAAATCATCTGGAGGTCTGCTTCCAAGGATACAGAGAAATTGGACTCTGGATGCTGCCAGGATTGGTTTATGGACAGGTTCATTGCAGAAGAATAGCCATCTCATGACCAAAAGATAAACGTCACTCACACACCAGTGAAAGGTGGTGTGTTTTCACTGCCTGAGAGTAAAGTACAGAGCAGTATATCAAAATTAACAGACACCACAACTAAATTGCAGGTCCACAACATGCAAGAAAGGTCATTCTGTGCAAAACCAATTCATAATTGATTATGATACGCAAGGATGCTCGCCGATATTGCTTTTCAGCTCCAATGGTTAACCTCATTTACTGCCAGATATTACCATATACGTTGAATTTCCACAATATTAGACCTTCACAAAATGGTCTGTAGCTGACAAAGCAACTACCGGGTTATATGAGGTCTTGAATATGAAACTAGGTGCTCTATTAGTGTCTCTTTCTCAGAGCTCAGCAAAAAAATTATTAGCTCAGGACTTCTGTTCGGATATGTTGTGCTCCCTGAGTGAATCCAAGTGGTCGTTTCTGTACGCAGAAGCTGTTGGCCTGTCCCGCTCACAGTACAGTTTTCCATTTGTGTAGTGAAAACGGTCACCGGGAACTAGTTGGTTATGGCAGATGGAGCATAGAAAACACTACAAGAGTAAAGAAAGAGGTGACTGTAAGAAAAACATATTACAAGGTACCCCCAAAACACACTGCGGAATAGCATAAACAAGGAGCAGAAATGTAGATCTCTTTTTAATTAACTGTATTTAAATGAGTCAGTTTAATGGAGTAAATTACCTTGACATGAAAAACATTGCCCTGTGCTCGCATAACCATTTCATTTGCTGGGATGGACTTACTGCAAGCCCTGCAGGCTCCACTGTGACCAAATAATCTGTGAATATCACAATCAAAAATGAGTCTTTTAATAAGCAAGTCATTATAATTTAACAAGCAAGTATTTTTCTTTTCTCACAAAAGCAGGAAATCACTTAAGCTGGCAGTATAGCTTTTTGGACGATTGCTTTTGCTTTGTTTCCTTAAAATGATAGTTTAACCAAAAGCATAATTTTGTAATTTACTGTATTTTTTTATTTATTGCCTTTATTTTCGGAAAAGCAAACACTTTAATCCTAACCCCATTCACTTTACTATACTCCCAGAAGACTTATTAATGCTCTCATTTGTCTAGTATATTTGTTAGCTCGGAGTGTGAATGATGGTAAATTATCAAGGATGGCTATAACAAAACAGAGTGTTGTTCCTGCAGTCTGACCTTATATAGTCACTTTTGCAGAGGATCAAGCCACGCTTTGTGAAACACGATGAGCCAATTTCTGCCAGCTGGGCTTGACAGCAGGAGCACTTGAGACAGTGGCAGTGCCAGTACCCATCCAAAGCAAACAGGAGGAAGCGGTCTGAAATCTTGCATCCACATCCAATGCATCGCTTCAATGCCAGGGCCCCCATTCTGACATGAGGCAGCTGAGCATTACAGGCAGTGTTTACCATAATAAATGGGTCACTACCTGGAATAGAAGGCATGTCAACTGAACAATGTTCCATTTAACTGCACAAGAAATACAAACTGTATTGAATTGCTTTACAATTAGGCAATAAATTAACTAGAGGGCCTCTATCTATAAGACACTGACAGATACACAATACTGTTAAAGTAAACAAGTTTAACTCACTCACCTGCTTCACAACTTCATGCTTTCACGGACTCATCAATGCAGAACAAACGGTCGCGTTCAGTCTATCAGACACCCGTCCATTTCTTGTCTTTAGGCAAAAAAAGAGAGTTCGCAAACACGAATATAACTTCGTTTACCTACATTTAAATGTCGTCTCGCTTGCATCTCCTCATGAGGTCCGAACGCAGTAAGTTAACGCAGCTCTGTCACCGGACTCCCATCCCCTTTAAACGTCCGTGAGGTGACGTCAGGCGCGCTTCAGCCAATCAACAGCCTCTTAAATTTTAGTCTCGCGCTGAAGCAGCCCAACAGATGCAGATGCTAAATTATTGATGCTATCAACATCCGAATGGCGCATTCGTCACTTGCGCTGGCATTTCACTCAGTTGTAATTGTAAATCACAAAATTAGCTGGCAGAAATTGATTTGTCAAAGTGACTTGAAGAAGTTTAGAAGAACTGCCTCACGTTTCTCATTCGGAGTCATTTACAATGGGGCCTTAATCACCCATATTAAAGACCTAATTACAGCACACACACAGCGTCATGGCCGAATCACTATGAAAAGAAACCTTGACAGCAGTCTGATTGGGTGGTAATAGAAAATCATCTGTGAGAAAAGGATCCTGCCTTTCTTATCATCTGTCTGTCATTTAGCCATGATTACCATCAGATTAAATACAATCAAAGCAGTTTGGGTGAAAAGTGGTAGTCATGGGAACCAGCAAAAACTGTTTATCTTGTCAAATGATCTTAATTCGAACCTGCACACTCTAGATTACAGAGATGTAGGAGCTGAGAGGGAGGAGAGGGTTGTGTTTGTCAGCTTCTGTCACTCGTTATGGTGTATTATGTCACTATTCAATGCAGAAAATTAGTCTCTGATGACATGACGAAGCCATAAGGCTGGCTTAGTGTTGATATATAGTGTGCTGTTTGCTTTGAGAAACTAAAACCTTGTAACGTCATGTTTAGTTTTTATTTTGAGCCGGATAATAGTTTTCACCCTGTTTTCACATATGCTAGTTGGTGTCTAGTTTTGGACATTTATGTTGAAGCTTAGGTGTGGGTTGTCTGCCCTGGTGTTTAGTTGGTGTTCTCTGTTCTGGTTTTTATTTGCTTTCTGGTTTCCAGTTTTCTAATCTTTTTTTAAATTTTATTATTACTTTTTATAGCTTATCTCTTTTGGATCCATTTCTCTGTTGTTTCCGAGTTCACATCTGTGCTGTTGTTGTTGTACAAGAAAAAAAATACATTATACCCTTTTATCTATATATAATTTTCTATTATAGATCAGTGATTATACCACTATAGAAAAAACTGAACTGTCAAACATAGCTCTGTCATTCCTGGCTGCCAGAAATGTATCAGGTATTATGGCATATTAGTGCTTGAATATTAAATGACATGGTATAATCTTCATAATTTTTTTTTTTAAGTTAAATAACAATAAAACTAGTCGAAACATAAATCAGAGTTGTAAGTGGTCTGTCTGTTAAACATGGCCAATACATGTTAATAAATGTGCACAGGATCATATATTGCACACAAAGAAAACACATAGGAATATACAGGAATGGCAAACATCAACTAAATAACAAAACATATCATGCAAAACACACTAATATACATGATATATATAATATACACCATCAAATAAAAGGACAACCACACAGAGTCTTCAGGGAATGCCGTTTTCCTTTTTGTTTCATAAAATGTTCATTTGATTACATTTTTAATTGCAAAAACCATAGTACACCGTATTAATCTGACATATGACTGTAAAAAACTTGTAATAATAAAACATAGAAAGTTTTCACCTCATATGGTAAGGGAACTTACAGTTAACCAGTAAAAAGACTTTACTGTAAAATTACATCTTTAGTCAAACTTTTGTTTACACACAAACATCTTAATGTTGTACTCCCATTTACCCCTAACCAATATTAAAGAGACATACGGACACTTGTAGGCGTGAACGAACCAGACTGGTTCACAAATGAAACTATAAATGTTCTGCATGAGCTATTGCTTTTCTCAGCCTCTATTGTTGGTTTTGTGTGTCTAGATTTCCTGTGAACGAGACCAGCAGCCCCCATCTCCTGGATCATTATGTTTATGTAATGAGGTCACAGTCGTTGATCTAATGGCGGAGTGCAAAGTTTGAAATGCGTGTGGGAAGGGGGGGCGTAATGGAAAATAAGTCATTTTCTCCACAGCTCCATTACTTTAATTGTTTACTGAGCAGAGGCATGTTGTGATGTTTCAGGTAAGCACAGGAGTCACATTAACAAAAGAGCGTGAGCTGTCTGAGCACATACAGTCAGATAAACATCAGATGGAAAGCGTGAGGCAAGCCTTATTATTTAGAGCCGATACCGTGCGTTGTCTTTTAAGCACAAGATTTTCATTGCTCTATAATCTGCGAAACATTCGACAGTGATGTGCATTTCTTTTCGGGTAATTAGAAGGACATTTCTAAACAAATCTACCGAATTACTTTAGCTGGTTGTTCTAACGAAACTATTTCACCCTAATTAATGTATCCTTTCCCCACTGACGATTATGATGTTCATTAAAAATGAAGGGAAGTTCGACTGTCGATCAAACACAGAAAGGGATTGTTTGAAAGGCCCTTTATTTGTTGCTGTGACAGCTCAATCACCCATCATGATCTAACCGGGGGGAGGTAAAAACCTCCGACAAAGACCATCAGAGGCTACAGACAGCCCTTCATTTGAGTGCTAATTAGAAAAATTATATCTCTGAAAGGCAGCTTGGTATCTGTTCCCAGTGTGTTGAGAGAGACAAGCTGAAGAGACGAGTTAATAGAAAAATTAATTATTTACACTATTATCTAGGCCAGGCCATTGAGAGAATGACTCAATAATGCTTTAATTGTGCTGCTGATTACATTTCCACCAAAATAGACTCGAAAGGATATCAAAAGCCCTGTTTATTAAATGTATGTGCTTAAGATGAGATAACATGGATATTGCAGCGGTGCACAACACGGCTTCAGCACATCTTGTGCTTTCCCCTTAATATAATGTTAATGGTCTGTGAAAGTCTGTGGAGGAGGAAAGGTTAGACCAATGGGTTACACCCAGTGATTTAAGAGCAAAGTTTTCTATGAAAAGATATCTGTATGGACCGTCAGTTAAAATTTGGGGGGTCAGTATAATCTGCATTTTTCAAGAAATTAATATGTTTATTCAGCTATGATTGATTAATTTTTTCAAAAAAACAACAACTTTTTATTCATCAAAGAATCCTGAGAAATGGTCCTAATAATATTAAAAAGCCCAACTTTTTTTACATTAGACAAATAACAAAATGCTTCTTGAGCAGCAAGTCAGCATATTTTAATGATTTCTAAAAGATCATGTGACATTGACTTTGAAGACCGGAGTAATGACTGATGAAAATTCAACTTCACCATCCCAGTAAAACATTATTAAATATATTAAAATAGAAAATTAAGTTTAAATTGTAATATTTTGTGGACTTTTCTTTATTTTCGTTTAAATAAACATGTATTTCCTAAACATGAAAGAATCAAATCCTTTTTGTTTAATTTGTCTTATTATTAGTAACAAGGTTAAGAATATTAAATTAAATAAAACGAAAGTATGTAGAAGACAGAAACAGCCTGTGGTATTTTAGCAAAATTATAATAAGGGTAGACAAAATCTAAGGTAATCAAGCTCTTTTTATTATTCCTGACATATCCAGAAATCTGTTTTCAAATCTGCCTCAGCAATGTCAGCAGAAAAGAGCAAAGCTCCTGGAAACTCATTAATCTGAAATGAAAAAAAAAAAAACAGTGTAAACAGGCTCACATGGTGGCACTATAAACCGATAATTAAAACCAATATATATTTCATATGTACAGGTTACTCTAGTGTGTCATATACAGTAAAGATACACTAAAAGCATCAAAGAACCTGTTCAATCTCAAAATATTTTTACAAGTGAGAATTTGTCAAAATCCTGCTGTTCTACTTATATTTTGTCTTTTCATAGACAAATTTTGTGATTTTAAGGGCAAATGTGCAAACCAGCACCCATTACATGCACAAATGTGTGTTTAGTAAAGATCATGTACATATGAAACTATAATGTACTCTGGAGACACATTTCCATTTTCAAAAAGACATCAGTTCCAGTCTTGTAGTACCATCAACAAGGCAAACAATTTCACGTGATGGCTGCCTATTTCCACACTGACGTTAATAACGACCATCTATGCAACTGTACCTACATTTCACGCCGTAAAACAATTCCTCACCTGTTCATATGCTGAGACATCAAATCATATTTAAACTGGCTGTGATAACAGCTCTGTGTTACAGGAAAAAAAGGCACAGTCTTAATGAATTTAGAGTCTTTTTTTCATTAAACACATTTAAAGTCGCAAAGCAGCAGACTAATAATATAACAAACTATGTTTAAACTACATGAAAACATGATAATTCAGGCATAAAATATATAAAAGCAAATTAAAACAAAAGAATTACTATTTACCAAGAACAAGTAACAGTAACACAGATAAACATTTCAGCTTCAATTCTTTATCCTCCCATTTTTAAATGTTTTGGTCCAGCTGTAACTGTAATGACCGGTATTTACATCTGTTTGTAGATAACAATATATCACCTGCGATTGAACCCCAAGCAGAAGGTTCCGTTTAAAAAAAAAGACAAACTGAAAAAATGTGGATAGTTTTTTTTGGAGACAAGATACATGATGTGTTTTTAACAATGTAAAATACATCCACATCTGTGTTTTTCCAATAATTCCCATAAACAGTTTTATGAAAGTCCAAGAAATAAGGTATTTCTCATTTTCTATACTGAAAAAACTACTTTGTCAGCTTGATAAGAATGTTTCGTAGTCATCTGGACTTTTTAAAAATGTAAAAACAACAAAAAAACACTATAAACATAAATGCATTAAATAAGTACAGTAACAAACCGTTCTGAAATGTGGCAGCACCTGTATCAAATCCCTACGGCAGAAAGGTGAATAACGACATGAACAAGACCCCAGCTCATTAGAGAGCTTTTAAGCGTTCTTTGAAATGATATGTATTGGGGAGAATAAAGCTCTTGACAGCTATTTGGCCTCAAGACTCTTCCCTGTGGCACGGACTCGTTTCAGTTGCTCTAAATGCACACATCCAGATGGAGAAGAGTTGGGCAGAATGGATCGTGTCCTCCCTCCAGTGTTTCCGACCACAGCATACAGTGTTACGCAGCACCGCTGAGTTTAGGTAGTCTTTGGGTAGATTTTCTCATAGAAAAAGTTCTGTGCCAGTAGGTACAGCTCTCCATCTTTTTCTCTCACCGCGTGAGCCCGAACGTACTGGAACTGCTCTAGCGCAAACTCATAAAACTCATTCTCCATTTTCCAGATTTCTGACTGCTGAAGTCTGGCTATAGACTCTTTGGTGGGCGGCTTCTTCTCGCTCGTTTTCCTTAGGTGCGATTTCTTCCCTTTAAGAACAGACACAAACATTTAACGACAACATCTCATAGACTTGTTAAAACATTATCTCTGCAGTCGTACCTGTGCGATAGAGCTCTGTGGCCCCCTTAAAAAAGCGAGGAAGTGCCGCCTCCAGCATCATAACGAAGTCTTCCAACTCCTCTGTCACTCCAACTAACATGTATTCATTCACCAGGTTGTATTTGGCTTGCTCCAGAGCCCATCTGCTGCCAATGTTCCTGTGAAGAAGCGGTTGAGAAAACGTAGCAAGATTCCTACAAGTGGTAGATCTGAATAAAGACGGCGAACAGCCTACCAGCACTCAGAGTAATGACCACAGAAGAAGGGAATCTGAAGCCACAGTTTCTCTGGAGCGCAGTCAGATCCTCCAGCAGCTACACACTCGTCAAACGTCTGAAACACACACACACACACACACACACACACACACACCAAATCTCAGAGTTGAGGAAAAATGCAAATGATTTACATGTTATGAATTCAGTATAAAATAAAGAAAGTAATTATGGTGACACAAACTGTAGTTACAGTAATGGATGTCATAGTGTTTTATTACTATTTTTGTTTTGGTAAATGACATCATGACGAGGACAAAATCAAATAACAAAAGTCAACTAAGTAAGGCGTTTAAGATTATTGCAACAAATTCATAAACTTTTTTCCACTTTTTAAAATACATCAGTCTCTGAATAAAAGATTTATAACAGTCATTGGACAAAGAAAGGCATGATGTCCACCTTTTAATAAATAATGTGTGTATATTGAAGGACCTAAATATGGCACCAAGCAAAAACAATTAAATAAAATGCATATTTTTAATTATTTAAGAAATTATTTTAAATTGTATTTGTACTTTTAGCATAATATATAAACACTATTTTTATAATACATTTTAGAAAGTAATAATTTAAAATATTTAACATAACATATTATTATTATAATTATTACAAACACAATAACTTTTATTTTTTGAGTTTAAAATACGGTACTTTACAGTTAAAAGTAGACAAACCAAACACTTCACCTTTTTGTCCCCTTGCTTTCTGCGTCGCAGGCCTGGTCTGTAGTCATCACCGAAGCGCAGGAAATAGTAGTAAGACACCAGACGCTCAATAGGGTCCCGGATAACATTTATGTAAACAGGCTTTTTCTTCACTCCAAATCTGATAATGAGATGGGAAAACAAGTGTAATCATTAATGTATTCGTGTAGCAGTATTAACATGCTTTAAGGAATTTAGTCACAATTAAATTGTGGCTTTATGTTTTATTAGTTTCTAGTTGCTTAATGCATGGAGATGATTTTATGGTTTAAAAATAGCCTGCTGCAATTCCTTTCACAGCCCCCAGGGGTCAGCAGCATCACACTTCTTTCTGATTTGCAGGGAATGTAAAACATCCTTTCAATTGATATGAATGTGAAATGAGTGGCTAATAACCAAGAATGTTGGGAAATCATCTTTCAGTGCAAACACCTGAAACCAAATCTAAACTCACTACTCCTGAAAAACACACCGCCCACAACAGATGAACAGGAAATCTGAACAGCGGAACAAAATCACAGCAACACATGATACATACTTGCCAAAGTCCAGAAAGGAAACATGTCCATGATAGAACGCAGGCTTCATCTCCTTCCACAAGGTCACATTCTTTACAAACCGTACCTGAAATATGAATATGTAAATATCAATTTAAAAAAAAAAAGACAACAACCTTTTTAGTGTTTAATGATAGGAATTTGGTCATTTTTATTGCCCTCGAGCCTCATGATAATATAAAGCCACCATAGTATAACATCTGCTGTATAGTGCACTATTAAGGAAAAGCTTTGTGCCTTTTTAGGTGCATATCAGTAAATGGAAACATTTGGATCACTCCAGCATTATAATGTGTTGTTTGGATAGCTGTGAGTTATTGATACAAAACTGACCTGATCCTGAAGAGACATGACAGGATTGTTTTTAGTGGTGTTGATGTGCAGCACGTGGTAGTGGTTCTTGTTGCACAGGTCGTAGGCGATGTTGGTGAAGGAGGTGCTGGCTGTTTTGGGCACTCTGTTGTAGATGACCACCAGATCGTCCTCCGCTACCAGGGCCTCCTTCGCTCCCTCTTGAATGTACCGCTGCTCAATCTCTCGTACCTCATGTCTGGCAATGGCCCGTTCTGCAATGGAGGAGGAAAACATTAAGATACATTTATGCTTAATTTAATAATCAATAATTGCAAAAAATACAAAAAAACCTGATATAAAGCAGATTCTGAAAGGAATACTGAAAGTACTGCATGTTGACATAATAAAACTGAAAAGAATACCGGATGAAAAACCATCTCGGGAAAATTAATCTCTTTTATTAGATTTCAGCACTATATTCTTAACAGAATTTTGAACAGTGAGTCTCCGTCACACTCTGATACCAAGGTAGACTTACAATGTTGACAATGCCTAAAACATGCTTAAAATACCTTTAAATAACTCAGAGATCAGTAATAAATTCTGTTTTCCTTCTGATATTGTGGTATTGGTATTCTGATATTGTGGTAACAGAGTTGATGTTCTACAAAATAACTGGTGTGAGAAGGTATAATATTTTCTCAGAGAGAGCACGGATACTTTACAGAGCTTCAGATCATATCAGTGAGTGAAAGTGACATCATTTCCTGTACATTCTGAGAGATAATTCCACCAATTTAAAGGTAAAATATGATATGGTAACAGTTGACGCAAGGTTTAGGGATACGTGTTTCTAAGAAAAAAATTAATTTTAATGTAAAAGGAACTATGTAGGGCTTTTATAAATTAAATGAATAAAATGTTGCCAAAAAGAAAAGTACTATAAAATATTTTAATTGAACATTGATACATGATAGAAAAATACACTTTTTAGGACAAGAAGAAATCCTGATTTTCAGCTATCCAGGACACTTTTTAAATAAATTATGATATTGTTATGGACTGTAACATATTGTAAAATTTTAATAATTAAAAACAATTAAAATAATAAAAAAATATAACATTGGAGAAAAAAAGGGCAGAAAAAATAATTACTTATTATTGCGGGGATAACAAACGTACCCCCAATTATAGAATCACCCATGTATAATAATAATATTTAAAATATATATCAAATATAGAATTCTATATATATTTTTATTCATTTTTAAGTATTATATTTATTCTTATGTAATAAGTAATTGCCAGAATCTCTCCCTCTCTATACACACACTCTTCATTTTGCAGATCTGTATGGATTTTTTTAAACATGTTTTAAAAGTAATTAATTGAGTTTTGAACAGATCTTAATTCAGGAAAAAATAGGTATGCAAACTGATGTTAAGTTAATTTAATCTTCCTGTCATTTAAATTAAAATAATAATGTAACATCCTGTTAGCCTATTCATTACAATTTCTTTAGAAATGTTTGAAAGCCTCATTTCTTAAAATTCTGAATTTTGACCAAACATGCTATTTTTCAATTACATGTTATGTTAAATGTTAATGAAAAGTTATTTACAGAAATGCAAAACACAGACAACGTGTGAAGCGAATTTCTGAACGAAATGTACTCTGCAGCTGGAACAGAGAAGGTCCTGTGGTCTGGTAAAACTCGTAAGATTGAAATTTGACAGTGTACACGATGTGGTGACAGTAGTGTGTGAATGAGAGCCGGAGCTCGGACAGCTGCTACAGCGAGGTGATGATGTCAAGCCAACCACAGCACATTCCCACTTAACTCTGACTGCTCTCGGGTCAAAGAGCCCAGTCTCCAACCATCACATGTGGACAACTGCTGTCACTCACCAAATTTGTTGCTACGCCCCATTATGGTGTCCCCACGGCAACAGAGAATAACTTGTTACTGTTGCAAAAAGCATTTTGACATTTTAAAGGAATAGCAGTACGTTTTTAAAATGTTCTCATCCTCAATCATCCAAAATATAGATGACTGTTTCTTCATTTGAACAGATTTGGAGGCGTATGATGGGCTGATGGACTACAGTCATGTGTATTACTAGTTGATTATTGAGATGTTTTTAATCAGCACTGGACTCATTCTGACGGCATCCATGTAATGCTACGTTTCTCCAAATTATATCTCAGATGAGTTATAAGAGCTATTATGAGAGTTTTTAGAGCTATTCCTTTAAAATTGTGAAGAGAAAACAATATAAAACAGTAAAATATCAAAATCTATTCTCCACCACTAACAACCGTATGTAATTTATATGTGATGCTGTAATAGGAATTTTCTGACTCTGAGGTAAAAGTGTCGCTTGGGTTTATGGGTAGACGCACATGTTGCAGACTGTTTCACCATGTTATTACTGCTGCAATACCCAGCCTAACGTAATAATATAATTGTAAGTTAATGAGAAAAACACCCTGACTCATTACCCATTTTCCTACTTGATAGGCACACAACTGCTGTATTACACTGAGTGAAAGCGCTCTTTTAAAAACGGACAGGCAACAAGAGAGCCCTCAGGCTGACTGTGTGTAACCGATGCTATGGAAGACTGCTTGATATTCACTTCTAATGGCCTTCACAACACTCTTTTATTTGATAAGATCCCCAGAAAACATGCCTTAAAATTAATTTCTGCAGTTATTATAGTGTTTTTCATCTTCACTTTGTCTTTGACCCAATTATATATTTTCGGATCAGAACCATGCAACATAATAATACATGAGAAATGACAGGGCAAAAAATGTTAACGTTAAAGGTGTCTTGTTTCGAGTAAAGGCCAAAAATAATAAGATGAGGGAATGAAATTTAATATCTACAAGTGTCAAGCTGCTGAGGAGGAGCAGAGGATTTATTGCAGTCAGCTGCCAAACCTGACAAGTTATACTCTGACTGATGTCTTTCAGTGATTTAGGTTATCCTTACATAGAACATATTATTCTCTCAGTCATTTTTGCCTCTGAGAGACTCTAGAACATGTAGGTCACTCCGGGGTCATTTTATATTCAAGCTTGTTAGCTCCAGAAGATGCCACAAGAACATTTACAGCCTTGGCAGAATGACTGAGTAAGAGAAATGGAGTAGCGTGGTGCCTTAGGTACAAAAGAAAAACAGACCTGAGGTATGCCCCGTCTACTAAGAGGAGAAATGAACGTCTCAGGTATTCAGAGGGGCTTTGAAGTTTTAATAAACAGTTAGTAAAGCACTATGCTCATAATCTGCCACAGGTTATGTGCCATCTGGTTACACACAACAGGACACACCAAGAACTGTTGATTGTGTTGACTTGCTGTTCATAAGAGTTGTGTGCATAAACTGAAAACATTACCAGTCATTTGAAATGATCATCATTACACGTAGACTAAACTGGATTGATTTGTCAATAAAATGGACTTAAATATGGATCAATTTAAAACCTGACGTATGTGAAATTTAAATGTAACACATAGTATACACTAAAATATTGGGAACAGAAAGTTTTTCTTTAAAGAAATCAATGCTTCTAGTTTTATAATGCGAGGACACATTACACAGATTTAAAGTGATTTATAAAGACATTTATAAAGTTGCAAGGGATTTCTGCAGTGTTTAAATTAAACTGTCAAAGCAGAATATATTGGGCAGCACAAATGTTTTCAACACTGATAACATTTCAACATTCATTTTCTGCTATTTCTTGAACAGAAAATCAGCATGAAGGATTTCTGAAGACTCATGTGACATTTAAAAATTGAAGGCTTTTATTATCGGTTTATATTACAGGAATTAATGACATCTTAAAATATTAAACTATTTAGCAGTTAAGTTGTCACTGGGGTGCTACCTTTTCAGGAAGGTACGTGTTTATACCTTTAGGGTCTACTTTAAAGGCCCTGTTTCACAAACAGGACTTAGCTTAAGCCAGGACTAGGCATTAGTTAAATTAAGATATTAAAGCAACTTTTACAAAAATGCCTAATAAGAAAAGATTGCAGGTGTGCATCTTAACACAGAACAATGACACTGACATGTTTTCATCTGAGACAGCTCAAACATGCAATTTAGTCTGGGACTAGCTTAAGCCTTGTTAAGCCTTGAGGGAAAGGGTTAGCACCCAAAAATTAAAATTCTGTCATTAATTACTCACCTTCATGTCGTTTCAAACTCATAAGACCCTTGTTCACCTTCAGAACACTAATGAATTGATGACAGAACACACATTTGTGATGATATCAGAGAGCCAGCTGACCCTCCATAGACAGCAATACAACTGAAATGATCCAGACCCAGAAACGTAGTAAAAACATCAGTAAAACAGTCCATGTGACATCAGTGGCTCAACCTCACTTTTGCGATGCTCCGAGAATACTTTTTTGCACAAATAAAACAAAAATAACATAATTTACTCTTCTCCTGTGACTTGCGTCTTCCACCATGCTCAATTTACGCAAGCTTTAACGTATATGACGTAATCAGCCTTGTTTACATCCGGGTGACAGCACGCACATGTGCGCAATCTGCGGCTGTTTGTGCGTACGCTTACGCAGTAATATTCTCTAAAATGCCGGAAGACGCAAGTCATAGGAGAAGAATGGTTGAGCATAAGATGTTATTTTTGTTTTTTTTGCACAAAAAAGTATTCTCGTATCGTCGCAAAACTGAAGTTGATCCATTGATGTCACATGGACTTTTTTACTTGTTTTGTATTTGAGTTGTATTGCTGTCTATGGAGGGTCAGATGGCTTTCTGATGTCATCAAAAATATCTTTATTTGTGATCTGAAGATAAACGAAGGTCTTATGGGTTTGGAACGACATGAGGGTGAGTAACTAATTAATTTTCATTTTTGGGTGAACTAACCCTTTAAAGTACATATTTGAATCCAATAGGTACAAAAGTGTACCTTCTGAAAAGGTACCGTCCCAGTGCCAGGTTTTGTACCTTTATTTCTGAGAGTGCACAAATGTATGCGTTTAGTTTAAATGTCATCTGCTGGCTCTGAAACCTTCAACAATCAACAGCGCTTTTCCAAGTCTTTAAACATCATAAACACGGCTATTTTGGATCTATAAATGTACAGTAGTCATTGTGTTGGTGCCAAGCCATAACACATAAGCTGGTCCCTTCATGGCTAAAAACAGTACAGAACTGAAACATGCTCAAAGGGAATCCCAGAACTTCCATTAGCAAATGGAGACAAATCACTATCAGGTTAGATATCAAATATCTTTCCGATGCTCATGAACCGTGAAAGTGCATGTCAGACGCCATCATTAGAGCAAATGGAACGATAATAAATCAACAAATCAACATTTCGAAATGTGACACGAAATACAGACAGGAAAAATACTGCTGAAGCATTGAGACTAATTATTAAAACAGTTTAGGTTTGTGCCAAATACTCCATTTGTTCACAGTCAAACAAGACATGCAACAGGATGACAGGTTCAAAAACATCATCAATCTATGCAGCGCTGAGAGCGACGGCTTTCTCCAGGTCTAACCAGATGGAAACCTTCCTCTCACCTTTCCGCCTGCTAACAGGTGTCATGTTCCTCTGCAGTTGTGTAACTATTCATAGAACAGAAAGCTGTGAGTAACTGAGCGTGGATGGTGGGAACCAGCTAACCCAAACAACAGCAGCTTGCCAATTTTTAATGGAAAGAACGTCGCTTATTTAAACGAAGCATTATAATAACTTGAGCACAGCAGAGATAGGATGCATTATGGTCCAAACAGTGAACCATTAGGAATGGCCTGTATTGGACATGAAATAGCCCATATCCGATCGCTCTAGGAATGTGGCTTTGACATGTGTCACTAGTCAGACATGTGTCCTGTGTTTGGATTCACAGCATTCAAACTAAATCATGCTGGCACTTCAAGTAACTGATTTTGTTCATTTTAACAGATTATTTGTAATAAGCAGAAAACATTCTACTTTTACAGACAGACATGCAGATTTAAAGGCATTGTTACCTAACTTTTTTCTGGGTGTTCTTAAAACACTGTGGGATATTTATCAATATATGTATGATAGCATTTTTTTAATAAAACAGCTATTTCATCTGTGTCACCTGTTCACTTAGCTAATGTGGGTTCTACAGTTTTTATAATCATAGGTCATTTGTATTAAGTGCTAAACAAAGTCACAGTATCCAAACTCACATACACTGCTATCAAATGTTTGGGGCTGGTAGGATTTTTGTTTTTGAAAGAAGGTCACAAACGCTTTCACAGTAAAAAAAAAAAACGTTGTGAAGTACCATTACAATTTAAAATAACTCGTCTATTTTATTACATTTTAAAATGTAATTTATTGCCGTAAAGCAAAAAGCTGAATTTTCCGCATAATTTTTTTTTTATGCTTTTGGATGAACAGGAAGTAAAGCATTTATTTGAAATAGAAATCTTTTGCAAAAATTTTGTATCAATATCTTTATTTTATTTTTTTAATTAATTTAATGCATTCTTGATTAATAAGCAGTTTGAACCACAACATTTTAAATGGTTGTTAAACTATGTGCAACACTAAATTCTGTCTCGGTTAGAGGTTCTCAAAGAAATCTTTCTTATACCTTAATATATTAATAGAACATACATTTTATGAGTTAACAGAAAATCATTTCATTAGTTTGAACATGTGACAATTTTTTGATTTTTAGATAATTAACTTAAATTTAAGCAGGTCCCTATAAGAACTAGAAACAGCATTAAAGAAAACTAGAAGAAAAAAACACTGAATGGCTTCTCTGGTTGATATTTGTTGATGGTAATACATTTTTTGAATGTGGTAACAATTTAGTAGACAGAGGTGAAATCAGTTAGAAAGCATCCTGTACCCTTCATTCACTGGAGTTATTTTTTGGGATCAGTATCTATAATAAATAAATAGATATATATTTGATATTTGACAGTGTTGAGCTATATTACTGGGCAAAAAAACAGTAAAATGGAAAATACTGCAAAATATGTTGAACAGATTAATCTAAAATAATGTCTTGGTATCAGTGTTAGTCCCTAAAGACCTAAGTGAGTGGCATGTCTGATGTAGCTAGTAGTGCAACAGATACTGGCTTGAACACTGACGAAGGAAAATATCCATTGCACAACTAAGTGAGTCAAAATTGACACTGGATCTTGCTTGAATGAAAATGCAGCTGCTGTGTGAGACATGATGGACCATGTAGTCCAAACACACGGACGTTCATTACCTTCCTTAAAATAGTACTGTCACACCAAGATAACGTTATTGTTGACAAACTGGCCCAAATCTGAATTTGCTGGTTTCTAGTCTACAAATGATTTTAGGATACTTAATTGGAAAGAAAAGATTCTTACCCAGCTTTCCCCGTGACTCCTCGAGCTTCTGTATTTGGTTTTCCAAAAAGATCATCAGAATGGCGAAGGCCAACAGAGCCAGGAGCTGAAACTTCGGCGGCATCTTTAACCTTAAAAGCCCCATCAAAAAATCCAGCACAGAGAGGACATGCCGTGACCGAGAACTTTATGCCACACAGTTCATGGATCCGAAGAGCAGCGTTGCTATTCCATGAAACCCACACTCGAATATAAACACACACACCTGAGCTAACTACACTACAATGGACACTTACTAGCGCGAGAAAACAGTTAAAAGGGTCAAATCTTGTATGTTTATTAAATCAGAGCAGCTCAGGCTATGCTTCGCTTGAGTAGCAGCTGTAGTGTACGTTCAGTTGTTGATAAATCCTGGGAAGTATAGGCACGTTGTATCAGTACGCATGCGCATTCACCGGTTTTGACGTCAGTAGGTCAGCTGTCGCTCCATCACTGGATAATCTCACTTTACCCATTAAGCAAAAGATCACATACATCCTTATATGTTTTCAATTCTGCACACAACAATATTGTTACTTCTGTAACAATAAAGCTTGTTGATAAAATTTAGAAATAACTATACTATGAGGTATAAAATAGAAATGTAATCAAATTTATCTAAGCCACTGCATGTTTGAAGTCATGATGAATGCCTGACAAATATAACCACTCCTTCAGCTTAGCTACAAAGAATATTATTCTTTATAACAGTTTGATATTTTGTTTAAATCAAGGGGACCGTTTTTCTTTTAATCAGCTTGCTGGTTATACTAGGACTTTTATTAATGAGCGACGTGACGCACTTCCGGCTGAACTCGGTGGGTGAGTGGAAGAGAAACACTCATGGCGGGGGAGGTGTACCTGCTTTGGTTACTGCCGTTATTACAAACGGTAGGTGAATAAACCATACCTGTAAATTTTCATATTTGAAAGTAGATACTCTACAATGAAAATAATCCAGGTGTTAGTGTAAAATATGGAGTATTTACGTTCAAGGAGCTGGTTAGCCGGCTCGCTAATGTTAGCTAATGACGTGGCTCAACCGGCTGAAAACGTAAATACTGTATTGCAAATCTGTATGTCATTGTTCATTTAGTTTATCTACTGCGAAAGTCCGAAACACTGTTTTTGTATGATATGTAGCATACATCTGATTCAATTCTAAAACGGTTAGCTAACATTAGTTTATCTGCAAAAAAAACCCAAAACGTACATAACGTTTAAAATAAACATTACGGTGATGTAAAATGTGTTCCTGCATTTTTACACAATTGGAAGTGTATTTTTTTATTTATTCTTTCGCAGTTTTGGGGCTTTTCCGAGAGTAGATGATAGTGCTTGTAACTAGGAAGCAAACTCACTAACGTTAAGTGCTATATCATTATCTTATGGGAACTAAAATAAATTCATGTTTCATACCAAAAGGCCTTGTTGATTAAACTTAAAAAGGACAGTATTATGGGGTGTGAAAAATTAAATACAATCAGATTCTAGGTCCATTTCAAATATAAAGTGTTAGTATTGTAGTGAAATAAAAGTGTTAAAGTTATAGTATTAAAGAGTTATATATAACTAATATATATTCAAATACTTTTAACTCGACAATTGTATTTATAGTTTTAAATTTTATTATTATTTTATTTTTAAGTTCATTATTTTTTTATTTTTCTTTTATATTGTTTGTATCTAGGAAGTTAAATGTCAACCACCAACTATAAACAGTGTAGTCTTGTTATCATAGCTGTGCTGCCAAAGCTTGCATATTCCTGCACCTGTGCTTTAGCCTCAGTTTGCCTTGTTCTTTGACATTGCATTTAAGGGTCATTAAAATCAAAGGAGCTCTCAAGAAACAGCTGAGAATTTTGAACAGGTTTGAGGTGTTGACTTAAAAGTCAACTGGTGTAAGAATTGCATCTATTTCTGCTTGTTTCATGTGTAAAATGTGTTGAACATCTCCCTGGCTTAGCTGGCGTCTTATGGAGCAGAGCTCTCCTCCGAGGCCTGCAGGGAGATAGGCTTCTCCAGCAACCTCCTGTGCAGCTCCTGCGATCTCCTGGGTCAGTTCAGCCTGGGCCAGTTAGACCTTCCCTGCAGGCAATGCTGCCAAGAGGAGGCTCAGCTGGAGTCTAGGAAGGTGAGTTCAGCTTCTGCGTCAAATCACAAGATAATTTTCTTTCACTGATCATAGAGTGCTGGAGCTATAATGAAGCTTT
This sequence comes from Enteromius viviparus, assembly GCA_032353835.1. Taxonomy (NCBI): domain Eukaryota; kingdom Metazoa; phylum Chordata; class Actinopteri; order Cypriniformes; family Cyprinidae; genus Enteromius; species Enteromius viviparus. The sequence continues at coordinate 1,384,347 of JAUCNO010000385.1, forward strand.
CCTGCAGTTCTACCACCAAACAAAGAAACATTGGCACAAATATTTAGATACAAGCCAGAGGCCACGTCTTAATTATTTTGTCATATCACTTGACTTCAATTGAGCAATTATAACGGCCGATATATTTAATTAAAATCTGATTGTCGCTAGATTCATGTTTATTTGTCTTTTTTTATTTGAAGCTCTATCCAGGAGCCATCCTTGAGGTCTGTGGATGAAAATTGGGGAGGTTCCCTCAAGTCCAAGGTAGGTTAGGATAAATCAAGTTAATTTGGTTTTCTTGTAGCAGCTGTTGAAGTAGTTCAGCTGTTATTTTGTGGCACAGGCAATCAGAGTGTTAACTTTTGCACTCCGGTTACAAAACAGTAATTTTGTGGCTGTATCTCCCTTCAGCTTTTGTCAGGAGTGACAAGCCAAAGATGTTCAGGGGACTTCAGATCAAGGTAAAGAGTTTTCTGAAATATTTTATGAAAATAAATAGAGAAATCTAATAAGCATGCGCTTGCACGCCTGTTAAAAAAATCTGTTGTTTTTTAATATTTAATATTTCAAATCTGAGTTTAGATGTTTCTTTAGCACCAAATCAGCATATTAGAATGATTTTGAAAGATCTTGTGACATGTAAGAGCAGAGTAATGGGTGCAGAAGATTACATTTTGCCATTACAGAAATTGGAAAGTAATATACATTTTGAATTGTAGTAATTTTAAATTATAATATTTTATAATATTTCACAATATTAATTTTTAATGCATTTCTTTTTAAACAAAAAGACACTTATTAAAAAAAACAACAACAACATAACATTAATCAAAAAAATTGTATTGCTTTTATATTTGTCTTGAACACTGGTTAATTCTGGATTTTGTTGCAGTATGTGAGAGGCTCAGACCCTGTACTAAAGCTGCTGGACGACAACGGGAACATTGCTGAGGAACTCAGCATCCTCAAGTGGAACACAGACAGCGTCGAAGAATTTCTTAGTGAGAAGCTAGAACGAATTTAAACTCACGGTTTCGTATTTAAAGCCAGATTTTCACTATTTGCTTTTTTTGTATAAATCTCAAACTGAATCAAAGGACCACAGTTAATTCTTGTGCTCAATAATAGACATTAAAACTTATTCTTTTTGTTTTTGATCTTTGAAAGTAAATGCATGAGTGTCGGGTTTGAGTTGAAGTAATCAGGACATACTGTACTCATTTTTATCAAAATTTTCTCCTGCTTACTGTTGAATCGTTGGTGTGCTGTGACCTTTTATACATGTTGTGTCTGAGTAAAGTCTGTTGAATGTGCTGGTTTGGTAAAGTTTGCAGCCTCTCCTCAGAAGCACGTTTATGTGGATTTGCACGTTAGTGAAGGCCTGACAGTAAACCAGTCCCTGGCATGTGAGGCCTGAAGACCCTGTGTAACTCTCTGAGCATGTTGTTCTGGTGGGAACCTTCGAGCTCTACCCCAGTATGAGACGGCGCTATCTCTTCATTCATGTGTTTAAAAATTGAATTCAAACTCAATTTCATTCGCACACAAACAAATAAACCTGTTTTTCATATTAATGTTTTTGTTTGACTTTTTTCCTCTATTATTTTAAAAGTAAATGTGTGAATGGTATCAATCTGACTGTTTGTGACAGAAAAATTTAAACAATTAATACTTGATTCTCATCAGGATTTTAACTCTGTCTGTTTTATTGAATTATGACACGAGATTTTAGCTGCTGCAAGTTTAATCTTCTGGATCAGTCGAATTCACAAATGAATCGTTCAGTGGAAGCCTATTTGTGAAGCAGCTGACTGGAAACAATCGGCTCAAAAGATTCGGTCACAAAACGGGTTTTGGAGAAGATATTAATTTTAATATATTTTTGTCACGTAATTAAAGGGAGTTTATTTGAATGAGTTTCCAGTCGGTTGCAAACGTCCCTGAAACTGGTCATACAGAAAATATATATGGCTTATGGCAAAGAGCATTTTTGGACTGAGCCACACACAAAAAAGTGTGCATATATAAACATGTATTTTAAGATATCTCAGTGCAAGCTTTTTCCAGTTTAGACAGCTTTTAACATTTATTTTAATCTAGGACTAGTTTTAAACCCTGTTCGAGAAACTGTCCCATAGATTTTTGTTCGGGTGTTAGACTAAATACAAGCTTAATTTAGCCAAACAATCATTTCAGGTGCATGGTGAGTTACAGGCTAATGTCTTTTTTTGTGCATTAAAATGAAAGCTTTCTGAAACTGCAGTGTTTTGAGTTTTTCAAACGACACAATCCGTCCTTATGTACGCCTATGATAGACGATCGAACCAATCAGAGTGGGAACCAGGTTGAATCCCGCCCCGATCTGCAGGCAGTAGGTCATTCTGTGCAGCTGTGATATTTATTTTTCACCACTAGATGTCAGCAGACATTTTGGTTGTGTTCACTGTTTGGACAAATTGTTGGATGAGTTTCAAAGGCACAGTGTCTAAACAAGAGTAAGGTTTAATCTTATGTTAAATTAAATTTAATTTCATGTCAAAGTCATGAAAATATGAACAGAAGTTTAAGGTCACAACAAAACCGAATTCTCTTCGGTTCACCAAGCATTTATGTGATCCAAAATACGCAAAATCAGAAATATTGTAAAACACTTTTACAGTTTAAAACAACTGCTGCTTTCTATTCGAATATATTTAAAAATGTAATTTATCAAAGCAAATCTATCAAAGCAAAATTGTTAGCATCATCAGTCTTCAGTGTCATATGATCATTCATAAATTAGAATATGCTAATTTGCTAATTTGCTAAAGGTGGGGGGGTTATAGAATTTAATACTTTAGTAAAGATGCTTCAAATTGATTAGAAAGACGTTTACAATGTCACAAAAAAATTCTATATTAACATTCTATTCAACATAAATGTTTTTTTTTACATAACACATTTTTTTGATCAACAAATTAAAATATTACAATGATTTTTTTAATGATGACAACAATTCTAACAATTCTGCTTTGAAACCACAAGAGTAAATTACACTTCAAAATATTCAAATAAAACTTATTTTAGATGGTAAAAATATTTCAAAATGTTACTGCTTTTACTGTACTGTTGGATCAAATAAATGCAGGCTTGGTGAGCAAAAGAGATGTCTTCTCATAAATCATAAATATTGAAAGTAAATTTGTATAGTATGCAGATGTCTGTTAACGGATAACTCTGAATCACTGATTAATGCCGCATGTCTGGCACATCATGCTCTTCACAGATTTACACAATGTGTTTAGAGTCATTCTTTTTTAATTTGTCCTACCAGCCTTAGTCATCAGTTAGTCACCAGCTAGCAATGAAAAGACAAGCGTGTTTTAATAAAATTGGGCCTTGGACAAATTGTTTTGCCATTCATCCATTCCAGAATTTCCAGTACCTTCATCAGCTCTAAATCTGACATATAAAGAGGATTCAGATCACAGTTTAACAGCACACTCTCTAGGAACGGAACAGATAGGGAGCGCTTGCTGATCCCACCTGTGTGTTGCTTTACATGCACACACAATCTTACTGCTTGTTTCTAAAGGTTGAGGCAAACTGCCTGTCTACATTATCTTTCAAAAAAACAACAAAACTAATTAAATACTGAACACGTGGCTTCATCTGTAAGGATTAAATATGGTCATTTAAAAATATTTCTGCAACGTTAGCAGGTCAAATCTCTGAAAGTCATCGACGATAGGCCCAAATGATTTGGCAAAAGTTACTTCTAAAAGCATACACAAAAACAGTATGTTATCGGTGACTCCTTGTGCATGGGAAAATGATTTTCAGGTTTTTTTCCCTCTCAGGTTGAGTTAAACCATACTAGGCCTCCCGGGGTCAGGGGCAGAAGTTGCCAAGCACAGGACTGCAGACACTCCTCATCTCTGATGAATTCCATATGCGCTGCTCCGCCTGCAGTTACTGCTGCTCTTGAAACATCATAGCACATTTCTTCCATTACACCTCATTATCTATCCCCTCTTCATCCAAAACAATAACATATGCAGGAACACACACTGGTAGATGACGATCTTTCTGTAAACATTCATAGAACATTTTGTGCGGTATTCCTGGAAATATTTAAATCATCGTAATCTACCTATAATCATTTTGTTGCGAATAATGATTACGCCCATTTTGAAATACTTGATTCTCATTGGTCAATCGGGGCATATATTTTTAAATATATAAACACAGCTGGCGCCATCTAGAGTCTAAATTATCAATTGTACTGAAAACGCACTTCAGTAGGCTATTATTAATATAACTGTTGTTTCATTGTTGGTAGACTGGCCTGCTGTGTACATGGATTATTTTATTCTTAGAAGTTTTTTAAATACTAATATTAAATACAGGTAGGATACGTTTTACTTAATTATATCTTATCCACAATATTTAGTCGAAGTAATGTGCAGTCAAGCGATCTTTAGACATTTAAAACTACTTGCTCTGCAAACCAGTGTTTTATGACAATTTAATAATATGATAAGAAATACAACTTTGCAATCTCAATCAGCATAAAAGACTGTTTTTGTTCAATGACTGGAAGCCGAAGACACCGGAAGTCTCGCACATTTGAGTTACAAACACCCGCCCTTACGATTATATGGTGGATAGTTTGGGAATATTTTCATAAAACATATTAAGCAGCACAACCGTTCAACACTAATAAGAAAAAAAATTGCCATCACAGGAATAAATGACAGTTTAAATAAATGTAGCCTTTTTTTTTTATACAAAAACAGTACTTATTACTCTCTATTTCGGCTTATTTTTATACCTGGAAAATGTTTGTGCTTTATATACAAACTAAATGGAACATTCATATTAAAAGAGCTCTTTCAACCCCGACTGCTCATTGCACTTTTGTCCCAAACATGTGGAACACACACAAGCCAGCCAACGCTCTGGGGGGTTCTCTCAGAGGAACATATTGTAGGATTAAGCTTCACAAGAGCAGCAAGTCGCTCCAACTGATATTGGCAAAATATCAACACCCCTTTGACCTCTCTTCACTGCGCTGTGAGCATAACCGAAGACGACCTTTGTTCGAAACATCAAGTGGGGCTGACTATGCACGGATTCTGATTATTTTCTTGACAAAGCCTTGCTTGTGTCGGCCAGTGTCAGTCGAAGTGATGCAGATGCACGGGATAAAAGCTTTTTTGTACTCAGTATTGCTGAATAAGAAATTCGGACTCTCTCATCCCTCACTGTTACTCCCTCCATCTCAGTCTCCTGGCTGGGCTACTGCTTCAGTAGACGTTTCCTTCCTGCTTGAGAGCTCATCGGTGTCGTATGATCAGCGAGATTGCTGCTATGAGGAATGTGGAATGAAACAAAGCATAAACAGTGAAAATGAGGCTTTCTGTTTCTGGAATCCTCTCATTTATCCCAATCCGCTCTCAGTTCTTGCTCTCTTTTCTCTCCTGATCATGACCTCGTGCACATTTATTTCTTGTTAATGTCCTCAGATTTGAGGTTCTGTTTGTTTCGTTCCAGTTGTGGGAACTCGTTGACGCTGAGCCTGGGCTGAAATCCCTTTGTGTAATGAGAGCAAGAGATTTTGTGGATGTGCCAGTGCTCAACCAGTCTTTATGAAGGGTGGTGGGAACTTGACCTACATAGTGTTTTGGATTGGTTGCAGATGCTGCCTGTTGAAAAGGGAACCTGCAAATGATTCAGCAAACTCCGAGGATCCAACAAGCTTTATCCATCAGACCTTTAAAAGAATCCCAAAGTCATTACTGATATTGATTGTTCAATATTGTGGTATAAAATGTGTCCTGAAGCATTTCATTTAGCATTGCGTATAAGCAGTTAAACTGTATCATATTTTAGACTAAAATGGTGCATTTTACAGCCTTTATTCAAAGTACTCCAGGGATGCAGAGAAGCAGATTGGTGTGGAGAATCAAACCAGACAGTCTGCATAGCTCTGGGTCATTCTGTTTTAAACAGAACTCTGAGATGAATGATATATTCTGAGCTTCACTGCAGCTTCCCCACAACTTGTGGCCCAGAAGGTGGGATAAAAATCAAGCAAAGGAGAACACGGCTCCTTATGGATGAAAATATTCTTCTGTTCTCTGACTGCATGACTCAGTGAGAAACTACACTTTTCCACTTTTGTGGTTTTCCAGCGGATTTGCCACTCAGACCTTCTTGCATGAATACATTTTCCACGGGTTTAAATCACATGAGCATGACTGTGGTATGCACTTCAAACTAATTCGTAGTTTGTCTTAATAATTAGATAAAATGCCTTGTATTTAAGGTTTTATCGTTGGATCTCTCTTTTAATTTTTATATATTGCACTATATTTAGTTTTTTTAACAGTTTCAGCTTTATTTTCTATTTTCTTATTGCAAATATATTAAATGCATTGTTTTTATTTTATGTTTCTTTTACGAAACAATGGTACATATATAAATATACATAAATACAGACCACACATATATAAACACACAAACACATATATAAACTATGCATGTGATGTAATAATAGGCCTGTTGCAACCTTTTGTTGTGTGCTGTATTGCCATGTAAATAACTGTGATAAGCGATATTTTAAGACCATTTTATGCCACTGGATGTATAATCATAATATGACAACATAATAATGCAAGAAGGCCTACACATTTTCAATTGACAATAAACATTTTTTTTTTTTTTTTTACAAATTTAAATATAATGAGCAACATTTTGCATCACCAAAAATTATTGAGGTCATGTATCTCCAGCATGTTAAGTTGTCAGACAGGACTGGAACTACAAATGGAAATGGCTTCTATGATCAGATGAAACTAACAAATGAGCTTTTTAGCAACAATCAGTACAGATGTGTTTGTTGAACACAGGAATAAAAAGTGCTCCATGTGTACAATGAAGTACAGGTATACTGCTGTGTTTTTGATGTTGTGGGTCTATATTTCTGCTGGAGGTCCTGGACATCTTGTTTAGACACATGACTCATGGATTCTATCAAATACTGACTGACTCTGTTAGAAATCTTATAATGGGCCATGGTTGGGTCGTCCACTGGGACAATAATCCAAAACAAACAATGAAAAAAACACAAGAATTAGTTACTGATCACAAGATGAAGCTTTTGTCATGAGTGTCCCAGTCCTCTGACCTGAACCCTGCAGAAAATTAGTGAGGTGAACTGAAGAGGAGAAGCACCATCATGGAGCTGGTATTCTATAGGACCTGGAGAGATTCTGCATGAAGAAGTGGTCTGTTTTCTCTTGTCAGGTGTTCTCCAAACTCTTCAGGCATTACAGGAGAAAACTGAGAGCTGCTATCTTGGGAAAAGGACGTTGCAATAATTGGATGCCAATAATTGTGGCTAACAAGTGAGAAAAACATGTATTCCATTAGGAGTTTTCCTCCCCATTTTCATTTGTTTTATTTCAATGATAGGTTAAAATTTTGTCATTTTTCTACATAATTGCTACAAAAGTTTTTTTATGCCACATCTGAGCATCATTAAACTGTAAATGTACCTTTAAGCACTCTCACATGGCATTCATGTGCCTTTATGGTGTAAAAATGACAATAAACCGATAATGTGTTGGACTAAATCAGCTTAATTTAAAAAAATCACATTGCATTTAGGAATCAAGCATGTGTAATAGTTCTGGCGGCTGGTTCAGGAGTGGGTCAGCTAGAGCTTTGCCTCATGGGACTAGAGGCTGAATGTCACTCGTAATCTGCTCTCTCAGTGTCAACACAATGTCTGGCGGCTCCTTCAGCCCAGCATGTAGTTCTTTTGGAACAACAAACCCACATACGGAGAGCATATGCTAATGCCTCACTCAGCATTTACAATGAGTGTATTTAAGCCTGATGATGAAAGAAATCGAGTACAATAAAGGTGATGCAATAATGCATATTGCATCATCGTTCCATATCTGGTGTAAATTTTAGAAAATGCATAAACCATTTCTTATGTAGCATGCAAAAGGAATGTAGGGCAACAGCGGCCCTTGAGGTAATTTTTATTGGTTTTAGTAATGCATATTCCTTCTTATAAATGAAAATCAGGGTGTAAATACAACAAAAGGATTTCACTCTTTATATGATGAACTCAGATTTCCTAAATGTGCAACAATTGTTGATATGTCTTGAGTTTAGTGATGTAAAATGATGTTGAGTCTGCCTCTGCCTGACAACAAGAATTCCAATTTTCAGCTCAGTTTAGCTGTTGCTTGGTAACAGGAAGGTCTGTGAAGTGAAACCCCTTAGAAGCCTGTGCCGCTAACAGTCCCCCTTTGAGAATTAAATATCACTAATATCTCTTAATTCTGAATGTTTTTTCCTCTTTGAACATGTAAGGAAAGGATTATTTGATGACAGTCATATGTTACACATATTGATGAATAAATGATGAATACAAAGTTTCAAGGACTTTATTGAGTAGTTCTTCAAATTAAATGTGACAGGAACAAGCAGCAAATGTTACAACACAGCATTATAGATTCTGATACATTAGTACAGATCAACCCCTTTATTCTCAGTGAAGGTTCTTTGTTTAGAAGTTGCAGATATGATGAGGTAGGAGTACATGGGGGAAAAAGCCCAGTTCTTTAAACAAGATGAATTATTTAGACCATTGAACAAATATGGTACTTTATTTATAAAACTTTTTAACTTTTCCTATTAAAGAGTTCATCTCATCCAATCCCTGCCTAGGTGGCATGACTCATGCAATGGATTTGTCTTGTAATGTGTCATTTTTTTGCCTGACACATACAGAGACTCTATAGTAATAAATAAAATAAAATAATCATTTTTTTTTCTGTGCAAATGGTCCCTTTCCAAATAATAATAATAATCTTTTTTTTTTTGCAATTAACATGTAAGTTAAATATTTAAACAGTGAAAGTCTTTTTATTTATTGTTTTAAGACCCATCTTGTTAGACTTTTATGTGATTGTTTGTATTTGGTCTGTTAGGTAGGTTTAAATAATAATTATTGTTTAATGTTGATTGTTAATATAACAATTTATATATATATATATATCTATATATAAAGAAAAATAGCCCTAAGTATTAAAGTGTAAGCACAAATCTTCTAAATACTATTGTCATACATTTTTTCCTTTTTAATTTTTTACAAATATTAAAATACAGCAGGCCTACACAAACAGCAGAAAAACCTGTCTAAAACATCAAGGTGTTTAACACTATTAATTTTACTCAGAGGTCAAGTTCATTATTTACTTTTGACATTTCATTAAACGGACCGCAAACTGCGCTCATCAGCTGTATACAGTTGCCGTAGCGGTCCCTTTAAGAAAACTGGACTGAGGTACTTTGAAAACGGGGGAGAACTGTTCATTTAGTAGTGAAAAGCCAGGTACAAAGAGTGTTTATACTCCTTATGGGATCTATTTATTACACAAAATGTCTTTTATTTCCTATGCTGTAAAACCGATCTTCAACTAATGATATTAAGGGGAAATGATAAAGCCTGTTTGAATGACCCCCCTCTTTCGCACAACGGTCTATTCTGGATCTAAGGCTCATGATGCAGAGGGATTCAATAAGCTGGTAGGTGCTGCCCAACGCAAGGCTTTCAGCTCCAGTCGACGGCGAATGAGCAGGGAAATATACCGCAGCATCCTCATTCACTTGAAGTGTTTACCCGCAGATCATAAAGGTAAGTTCTTGTTGTGAATATAGTTTTATTTAACGCTGTATTTAGGATGCGTCAGTGTCTGTTTAGAGCTCATTCAATAACAGTCTAGCATCCCTCACCTATTGTTCAACTGCAGACATCCAAATCCCGTGGACATGAACACTGCCAATGACATGTTGCATGTGATTTTGCAGTGTTGCTTTTAATCTTGAGCGGTTTTAATGTATAAGCAGAGCATTAAAAGAGTCATTCACTCTATAAAGCTAGTGTTTGCATTATATTCTTCTTGCATTTTGCAGCAAATGGTGGAAATCTTGCTGTTGTCATGAAACAGCATGGATTACACAGAGCAGACAGACAATGCACTTATAGCAATAAGGTTTTTTCCCTCCACATGGGTTTGTTTTCTCTGTTGTAACTGTCTTATATTGTAGATGCATGAGTCTGGCTTCTTGTAATGTGTTGACTGGGCTATTGATTGTCTATCATGGCTGTTACTAATGTAGTTTCAGCATGTCAAACACATAGTCTCATAAATGCCTATTAATTCCTGTCATATGTTTGATCCTTAAATATATATATTTGTAAAATGTATTTTCTTTATGTCTTGGATCATTCCAGGCTTCTAATAGAGGTTTGAAGGGTATCAGACTAGCCAAAATGACAGCTTGCTTATGTCACCCAGACATCCAAGGTTTGACAGGTCATTGCAAAATGTGGCTCTGATGACCTGTTGTGTTTATAAAAAGTACTTGCATAAAATACAGCTGCTCAAACCAGATTTAAAGGCTGCTTGTTTGAAATATGCTGTCTGTTTGGATTAGGATAGAAGTTAGAGCTTGCATTTCAAATTCTTGTTTTGCGCATTAGTCATTTAAAAATATAGCCAAAGTCTGTCTATATTAGGTCATTCAGTTTGAGCAGCCGCAAACTAATTCTTGTTCTGAGCACAAGGAACTAACCATCACTTTATAAGTGGTTCCTTCAGTAAAGTAGTTAACAGTAGGTCACAGGTTATAAATAGCAGTAAAACACCCCTACATCAACACTATATTTGTGCATTTTGAAGAGCATTTCTTTGAGCAAATTGTGAACAATTTATCTATGCATATTTATTTTTTACCTCATATTCTTCTGCTAAAACGGCTTCTCTCTAGTGATGCATGCTGGATTTCTCCACTCATTTAGTCCACTTTTTTTACCATCAACTTCAAACTTAATTCACATCTGCTTTCTTATCTGCCTCCATCCAAATAACAGCCAATAAATAAAACCTCTCTCTGTCTCTGTCAAAAGTCTCTGCCTACATTTGTAGTTCTTCGCGATCTGTTTATCTCCGATGTTACATTACAGTACAGATGAAAATATTGTTACATCGCAACTTTTAAAGGAAGAGGAAGCATCTTTGAATGTGTCTTAATTAATGTCCCAGTTAAACTCTGTTTCGGCACATTAAACGTCATTTAACTTTCTTATTGTTGAACTTCTAAAGTTCATGGCAGTATTACCACGTGTCACGTTTGGTTAAAGAACGTTTGTTGCTTTTTTACGACTTGATTGGCAATCCAACCCACTAATCAATTAATCAGACGCTAGGTTTTGAATCGAAACAGCTGGTTTAGGTAATGTAAGTAAAGTTTTATACAATTTTTGATTAACTTTTTGCATTTTATCATAGTACTTTTGGCCGTTTCGCATTTTGGTTACGAGCTACATTGCATCAAACTTACAGAAGTCTGGAATAACACAACTGGAATGCAGCACCCTGTCTTCTTCGGTGGTGTAAGAAGGGATGTGGAATGAAAAGAGCAGAGCTGGAACAGTGTCATGGGATTGTAAAGCCATGATTATATGAGGAATGCCATGATGACTTCAGCAGAGATGCGGAAATGAACTGCGTTTAGAGGTAACAGATGAAAATGCAGTTAGAGTCTTTGTCAGCACTGCTCTCAGGGCTTGAGGAAATAAAGGACTTTAGTATAGTCCTTACTTTGACTGAGGGAATGTCTTTAAAAAAAAAAAACTACAACGCTGGAGCGGTCTATGAATAGCTGACAGATTTTGACATCATATTGGCACCTTGCATTACATGGTCGAGCCAGCTGCGATTGGATCATAATTTAAGCGGATGATCCAGTGGGTCATTCAGGGTGAGTTTTGTTGTTGACATGTGGAAAGTCTTGGGCATTTTCCGTCATCTCACATTATGAGCAGTGAGTCACAGAATAAATCATGAGAGTAATTAAATCCAGGTATATCTGACTCTCTTTTAGCGTTGAGAAAGCTAAATTCAACCGTGTTTTCTTTCAGACTTTGTTCCCTTTCTGCAGAATAGTTCATTTGCGTCTATCATGCAGTTCATTTTGTGTCTTATATATGTATTATGGTTTCGAACAACCAAGCTCTTACATTTACTTGCAACATAAATGTGATCCTGGTTCAGAGATTTGAGGTAATATACATTGTTCTCAGAGATTTTATGAGAAAGATCAGTGAATATCCACTAGGGCAAGTAGCTTTACCGATTTCACAACAATGCTGACTAGCTGGGATGCCCTCTGACCGAATAGCTATTAGTGGTGATGAAACACTTTTGTGCCCAGGTTGCGTTATTGTGGTTTCATGTTGCCTTTGTATTGTTTATTCTCTTGAGGCGGTTTAGACCCATCTGTCTGATTCTTCACATCAATAGGGCCGCAGCTGCATAGCCTGACCCCCAGCAGGCCTTTGTAATGTGCCCAGGCGTGGCGTGTGTTTGTGTCTAGGTACGTATAGGCGCCATAGTCAGGATGTGCCACTGGTCTGCTTTAAAGGGTCTTCAGAGAAGTGGTGTGTTAGTCACAACAGACGATGTCAAGGTTTTTATGATGCTGCTGAGTATAGGTGTCCTGTCAGCAGAACTACCGCTCTTTTGTCTGCATGCATAATAACTATACAAGCTCTGATTTTGAAGTCTAGAGTGCTCAATAATGATTTTTTTCCTGCTGATCCAGCAAAGTCAAATTTGCGCTTGCTTTAATTGCATTTTATATTGAATTTAGTTTAGAGCGGTATTTTTGATGTAAGAAATAAATATGTTTATTTTTCATGAAATATTATGTTTTGTTTATAAATCACAAAGAGATACATAATATATTTGTCCTATTGATTATTGACTGTTTGGCTAATTTGATTTTTTTTGTATTTAGCATCATGTACTCAATAACGTTCCATTATTGTATTATTGGTTAATAGCAAACATAATGATCAGTTTATCAATTCAGGCATTTCCTGAAATTTGAACCCATGTCCCATGTCCTTGGTGTTGTTCTGTTTGAAGGAGAGAAACATTAGGATCAGTACAAACTGCATGCTAATTATGCTGAAAATATTAAAACTAAAAACTATTTTTGTGTAGCATTCAATCAGTTAGCCCGTGTGACCCATCTGTAGTTTTCATAAAACTAAATGTTATAATTGAAAGACAAATAAATGATCAGCGTACATAATATGGCCCCAATCTCCATCTGGCTATTGGTCCATTCTTATTGTCCTCATTGTAACCCCTGTAAGTGGCCACAACGCCAAACCATTATGACTTTATTGCTTTGGTAAAGCTTTTTTTGGGCTCATAGATTTAGAGGCTCTATTGTTATATAACTGCTGCAGACGTTTTACAGGGCCTGTTACTAAATATTGCTTTGATAATTTTTTTCTTACAGAAAGCATCGACAAATAAAATCCTTGCGTAAGCACAGCAGATCAGGCCTTTATTGAATCTCTCAGCACTTATTCCAGATCGGGCCTTGTTGACTCGTATCATAGAGGAACGCGACTGCGTCTTGTTTACAGGCTCCTGAGAAATATTTTTGCAATTAAAGTGTCCCAACGCTGGGTCAGCTGATGAAGGATTAAGGCCACACTGCTGCGAGTGTGAACAGCTCAACAGAAGGTGTTGATGAAAGGTGCTCCGCAGCAGATGGCACACGCGCTGGGAACTGATGTTAGGTGCCAGGTCACATTCCTTCCTCCACTTCCGGAGGATTATTACCAATCATTCAATAGGTCTCTGTCTGGCTGATAGTCTTTATTTGATGCAGAATTATAATATCCTGCTTTTACCGGCTAAAGAGAGGATGAATATTGATGCAGAGAAGGGAGGCTGTCACTGTATTCTTAATGATCAGTTATGACTGTTGTTTACAACTTAATATTTAGCCTGTGAATGCTTTCCTTGTAATTCGTTTTCTAGGAGTTGCTGAAATATTGGACTAATATATGACAATTAAAGGGACTTAAACTTAAACTCATATATCAAGCTTAAGTTAAATTTTCAACAATGTCTGAAAAATAAGTATTTTTGAATAATTTAGATTTAATTTTGTTCCTTGTGAAAATAAAATAGAAATATATTTAGTAAGAAAAATTCTGTAATATTAATATTGAGTTTTTTATCGTTTACAATTCATTTACAATTTTATTGTTTTAGTGATTTGTCTTCTGTTTTTTTATCATTTGTAATTCATTTAGTCATGCTATTAGTTAACACATTGGTAAAATATAATAATAATAATAATAATAATAATAAACAACTTAAAAAAAAAAAAAAAATTTCCATGGGACTGTTGAACATCAAAAACTGATAAATAACACAAGGACCAAATGACACAAGTGCAAATAAATGAATATATGAATTAAAAAAAGATAATAAAAAGAATAAAATAATATAAAAAATAGACAAACTAACAAACAATAAATAAATTAAATGTACAAATAAAAAATTAAATAAATACGTATAAAATATTACAATAAATATAAATTTAAAATATCTGTATATAAATGTGTTGAATATGTAGCATAAATAAATATAGACTGAGTAAAATGTTTCCTAGAAAGTTGGACCTTTGTATAACAAACAGAAATATGTTTAAAATCTCTCAGTTTTAATAGAAATGAACCTCTGGGAGATTTAAACGTCTGTAGTTTAAACGCTCATGAATGTTTCATAAATGAATCAACAATGAAAGATGAATGTTTAATTCATTATAATACAATGTAGCATGTATTATGTAAACAAGCAGAGTGCTTTATAAAAGTAATGTCGATTAAAGTAATTAACTGCTGAGGTTTGTCTGACTGCAGGATTAACATGTGACCCAAATCATCTGGACTGAATGAAAAGCATGCATGGACCTGTGATTTGTGTTCGTATTTACGAAAGGGGCTTTTAGTTACAGTTGAACATGCCATGGGTGGTGTTCACGATAAGATCTGAGCATTTTCTGAGATTCCATCCACCAAACACTTTCCACAGGAAGAAAAAAACATTGATCTTGAGGATTTTTTTGTTTGTTACATCTTTCCTGTTTCAGTCTCACAGTATCATTCGGACGTTTTCAACACAAACAATAGGATTAGCCTTACATGTGTGAGAGAAGCACAATCACCCTCCATTTTAGGAATGCTTAAATTCTCAAGGCTTCATCCCAAACTGAAAAATCCTCCCATCACTCATTTATTAGTGCAGCATGTTTAGAAAAATCAATCAAATGTCTGCAGTTTACATCATCTGCCATCTTGTGTTCATGTGACTGCTTTTACAGATCAACAATAAAGGGGGGAAAAAAAGAGAAGCGGATCGGTGAATAGTTGGAAGCACTGGCGGAGGGCCAAGCACGACACTCAAACGCTGACCTATTTCACGTCGTCCAGAGTGTGCTAGACTAGAGAAGAGATGAATTACTGTCTCTGCTGCCATCTCATTTCAGGTGCTTATTTACTTGGCACTGTTTGTGCTATATTATATTTTATTTCTTTTTCAGCAATGGATACGTCAGCTAGTTGCTAACAGCTGGTTTACATTATATGAAATGTGTGGTGTTCTTCAGCCCGTTTTGTGATGGGGTTAGAGCTCACCCGTTGGGCATCTAACAGCAGATACATGGTGATGTGTCCAGTTAATGCACCCTGGAGGTTGTGCAGACATATACATCACTCTCTCTGAGTCAATCCTGGCCAGGGTAAAATTGTGCCCAACCCGCAGGGTGGGTTCAAGTGGCAGTACATTAGCACTATCCAAATGCCAATTCTCATGGTGGCACATCCAGTTCTCTCTGGTGGCACAGTATTGGCAGAAATGCTGATATGTAGTCTGTTTATGTACACGCATACATAAATGTTTTTTTTTTTTTTTGTAATGTTGGGGAAGTTCCTTTCACTTATTGTTATTTTTGTTATTTGTTGAGATAATTATATATTATATCCCCAACCCTTTGAGAAGAAATTCACTCCTGCCAAATAAAAATGGTCATCAATTAGTTCGCCCAATATTGTTTTAAAGGGATACTCCTTCCCAAAATGAAAATTCTGTCATTAATACCTTACCTCCGTGTCGTTCCAAACCCGTTCATCCTCAAAACACAATTTAAGACATTTCGGATGAAAACCTGGAGGCTTTGGACTGTCCCGTTTTAAGTATATTTATTTTTCACTAAGGTAGTCAAGGTCTAAAAAAATTATGAAAGACATTAGCCCTATTCGGACGGGACTAGTTTTCCAAACAACGTTTGAGTTAGAATTTTTTTCAGACGATGTCTGTCTTTTCATGTATGCATTCATTCAGGACAAACGTCTCTGTGTTTATTACAGAGGTAAGAGTGTCTGTGTTTTACATGTGGGCGTTGCACAAGACCACATGTCCAGGATGCGTGGACAATCCTAACTTATTAAATGTTTAAATATTTTTTTTAAAGTTATAAAAATATTAAAAAAGGTATGGTTTCCCATACTAGGAATTTTTGATCTACATTTAACCTTTCCAAGTGCACACACACAGCAGTGAGAAGTGAACAACCACACACACACACACACACCGTGAACACACACCCAGATCAGTGGGCAGCCATTGCTGCGGTACCCGGGGAGCAGTTGGGGGAACGCTGCCTTGCTCAAGGGTCACCTCACCTCAGTTGTAGTATTGAAAGTTATTCACTCCCCCCCAACCACAATCCTATGTTGGGCTAATTTAGCACAGTTTAGTAAATACTAAATAGTGAGTCACAGTTGTTCACCCAAAAATGAAATTTTGTCATTAATTCGTCCTTGTGTTGTTCCAATCCCTGAAATGATCCCAGGTCCAGAAACGTGGTAAAAACATGGCGAAATACGTAAGTCACTGGAGTAGAATAAATTATGTTATTTTGTTATGTACATTTGTATTTATATTTGCACAAAAAAACTATTCTCATAGCATCGCAAAAGTGAGGATGTCACATGGACTGTTTTACATGGAATGTTTTTACTACATTTCTGGATTGTATTGCTGTCTATGGATGGTCAGATGGCTCTCTGATATCATCATAAATATCTTAATTTGTGTTCTGAAGATGAACGGAGGTCTTATGGGTTTGGAACGACATGAGGGTGAGTGATTAATGGAATTCTGGGTGAAATATTCTTTTAATACTTAATAAAGCAGTGCATCAGCAAAAAAGTGCATAAAGCACGCTGCTCATTTTCCAGTTTGTTTAGGTGGAAAACTAATTTTGGTGAGAAGACATTATTTATAAATACTTTAAGCTAAGTTTTAGCAATTTTTCAAATGTATTTATTTATTTGGATAAGCAGGGCTCGCAAAATCGCTAGCCTGACGTCCCGGGGCTATTGTGTTTTCCAGTCGGGCTACCAAAATCCATCTCAGCCCTGCCCGGCGGGCTATCATGTAAGGACAAAAATATATTTAAATCCTTTTGCATTCTTTCACAAATATGTTTGGGTAATTATGTAATGTTCGGGGCATCGGGGAGCCACTGTCAATTAGGTTAAGTATTGAAATCGTGTATGAATTCGCGCTTGTTTACTTACTTTCACTTTGTGATCGCGCGAACTGTGTATGGACTGTTTTATCGGGCGCATGCGCCTGGACAGAAGTTAAATGTTGTGTTTGTTTATCAGTCTGGTTACAAACCAGCTACAAACGCAGCTAATGAAGAGTAATGAAGTTAGACTCTCAGGTTATTGTGCTGTGGGATCTGTTTCCCATACATTTATTTATTTGCAGCGACCTGCCACCCTATCAAAATTGTATAAGCACACGTGACACGTGTACACGCATCTGCGCCTGGGCGCGCGCTCGCTCTCACCTATGTTTGCGATTGAATACAAAAAAATCATAATTGATAGACAACTAGGCTATATTTGGCAAAGGACATCAGCGCAACTCGGCACAGAGAAAGAAAAAAAGAGCCGAGATGATGCCGCTGATTCAATTTCAGGTATACGCTTATAGTCCCGTGAAACATGTTTGACTGACGTTTGTAGACTAATGTGTTTTATTGTCGGTGATTTCACCACCAACAATAACGCATTTGACTTAACATTGCAGTTTCCATGGCATAAAATGTATTATATAAAAACAACGGGGCAATATATGGTATATGGTTTAATTATGGTTTCATTGAATAACACTGTAATAATACATAATGTAATACAATGCCTGCAAAGGGCACCAAAGACCTGATAATCGACAATCCAATCTTTGTTTAATATTGACCAAAGATTTAATTCAAATAACCACTTAATTTTTGTAATAGAAATGATTCAGCCTATTTGATTTATTCAACAAAAAACGTGGACGTTAATTTTTTGTGATTTCTAAATGCTTAAGACCATAAAATCAATCACACTGTATTAATAAAATCATAGTTTCTGTCTAGGGCTACAATTGTAATTTATAAGTAATACAATGTAATTACAATTAATTCATTTAGTTTTATATTTATAGAAAGTTCTATTTTGACCACATATAGGCTAGTAGGTGTTGTTGTTGTTGTTGTTGTTTTTGAGCGAGGGGGCACAACAATACTATTATGCTTCCGGCACCCATTTGTCCAGCAGCGGCCCTGAATATTCAACACGGTTCTTACAAGGTCATATACAGTTCAGTTCAGTACAACCAAAAATTTGAGTTGATTGTAATTTGACTATTTTATACAGTTGTTGTGATTTGTGTTTTAACCACTGATCTATGTAGAGAACTATATAAAGTATAATATGATTCTATATAGATCAGTGGTTTTAAAATTTTTTTGATTGATGTTTTGTTTCCTTTACAATATAATACATTAAAAATAATCTTTTTTTTTTCTTTGGGCTACTTAAATTTATTTTGGGCTACCAAAAACTGAAGAGTGCCTGCCCGAAGGACTACCAGGGATTTTGAAATTTTGCGAGCCCTGGTTTATCAAATAAAATAATTAAAAAGAAAATAAGTGTGCATAATAACCTTACTGTAAACAAAAATAAAGATATTTTTAAAAATCCTTTAATGAAAAAGTTAAGAAATATGTGTGTGTATGTATAAATTTAAAACAATAAAAACAAATGCATAATTATATGATTAAATAAACATACTTAAGAAATATTTCAAAAGAAATTAATTTATATATTTTATTCATTTATTTTCCTTCATTTAAAAATAAAATAATTCTAAACAAATAAATAATTACATATATAGGTGAATCAGAATACTTATTCATAAATCTAAAAATATTAATTAATATATTTTATTTGTTGATTTATTTTAAATGTAAAAATAAAAGTATAAACGAATACATATTTATTTATTTTATATACAATTAAATGATACAGTAAAATAAAAGTAATAAATAAATTATTTAAAAAAAATAAGTCAGCATATTATTAATTCCATTTTATTTCTAATTTAAGTGCAAGTAATTATAAATAAATCTGAAAGTTTCATAAGTCCTCTTTAAATATTAAATTTTTAGCTATGTTTTCCAGCGTGTTTGTGTGTGAGTATTGCTCTGCCTCTTTAAGTGTCTGTCTGCTGAGTTTGCACAAGTGTTCATGTCATGAGGACACACCCTGATCCACATGTGCTTCTGATTTCTGCTGCCCAAGGCAGGAGGAGGGGGTTTCACTTTTGCTCACACACACATTTCCCCATCCATTCATTTTTCTCTTGCCTCAAGGATGACCCCTCTCTGATAGTGACTCACACGCACACAGTTCCTCTTGGAACAAGCCTCTCAGTCTGAGTCACTGCTGAAATTCCTCCCAACAACACTTTCCCTCTGTCTGTCATCTCATTAGGATACAAAGGGAAAAGTCCAGAACAACACAGATCAGCTGTAGCGATCATTGCTTTCAATTCAGACCTTATTATATGCCATGACATGTGGGTTTTTCACTATAAAATTATCTTTGAAAATCCTGTGGTGTGCAAACTGACTGCAGAAATTTTGTGTAACAGTCTGATTGCGGACTGTAACAAAGTCTGTTTGCACCTTTAATAACAACTGTCTGCGTGATGATCTGACACAAACCCATTTGGGTGGAGTTGTTCAGATCTGTCTGTTGTTGCAGATTGTGAGTGTAATCTACCCATCTAATCAGAGCTGTATTGTGTTAAGCCTTTCACTCTCACTGTGTCAACACCATACACTCCCAATAAAGCTACTGGAAGTGAGACGTGCGCTTGTGTATCTAAAAGACGTGCTTGATTTCATCTCTTTTGTGCAGAGTCCATGGCTTCAAAACATCAGCCCTGACTAGAGTTATCAAATTTAAAACTCAAGCCATTGCCAAAATAAATAATAAAACAGTTCTGTCACTTGAAATAAAATAAACATTAATGGAAATAAAATCAAATAAAATTAGTTATGTTTTTATTAAACACTCTTTTATTAAAAACTCTTATATATATATAATTATTTTTATTTTTATTGCAACTAATAACAATTTTTTTTGCTCCAGTTTTAGTCAGCTATAATAACCCAGGTCAAAATGTTTGCAGAAACTATTACAGTATATTAATGATGCTAATGTACCACAGCTCACAATAAATTTTAATGCTGAATTAAACATCTCACTGATTACAATGCTCATTTTTTTTCTCTGTCCTTGCAATCCCTTAATTGGGTTTATTGATTTGGGGGGTGTGTGTGTGTGAGAGAGAGAGAGAAAGCGATAGAGCATTAAGGAATGTTATTATCCTGAAGTTTATCATCTGCGCACCAGTCACTGAGGCTATTGATTGTGTAACAAAGACACGGATGTTATTTTTGATTTCTGATTGGTCAGTGGAGGCGTTATCTGTGCTATAGTGACCGTAAGAGTGTGCTTGATTGGCTGGAGTGAATGCAGAACTGACCCGTCTTTGGTTGAGACACTGAATGCTTATTCTCTGGTTCTATCCGATAGTTACCTCAGATTCTACCCACTCAACCGTACATGTGCTCACTGTTGCCATCTAGTGCTGGATAAGATTGAACTCCTCACTAAAGACAGTGTGTATGTTCAAAAGAGCATACTTCATACTACATACTGTGCACACCACATTCATCTCCAAAAAAAGGAAACACAGTATCCCACAATGCAACAGTGGGATGTCTGCTTTAACATTCCCGTGTAACTTGACTGCAGAAGCCAATTTCATGTAGTTTGCTTTAAAATTGCTAAATAATGAAGAAGAATGTTAAAAATATCACAAATAGCACACAATGTGTTCAATGTCATGTGACCGCAGTGAAGCAAACATTGTATGTGTTTGAAGTGCTTGTCGTCATCATAAATAACTAGTGAATCAAATTGATATACAACATACAAATAAACATTTAAATTGCGCTCAAGAAACATTTTAATAATAATATAGGAAGCTTATGTCTCAATTTGTTATTAAAAAAGGTGCTTAACCGTGTCTGTAATAAAACCTTGTTTTCATAACAGATTTATTTAAACATGCATTAAATAAAGATATATCTATCTGGTTAAATAAAAAAATAATAATAATAAAAAAAAATATATATATATATATATATATGTATTTATGTTTAATCAAGTCTGTGTATTTAGCAAAACGACCTTATCTTCATAGTCATTTCTCCAAAACCATTTTGGCCCAAACTAATAATGTTTCACATACTGGTTTTGGAAAATAGTGTATACTGGTGTAACATGCAGCAGATAGCACACTAGTGTCTCATACTAAACTTTTTTTTGGTGAAAATGTTGTGGTAGATGAACTGAGATATAGATTTTTTTTTTTTTTTCATTCCGTTGTTTTGACTCTTATCTGCTCTTGCAGTTATACATTTATTTAATAATAATAGGTTGTTTTGACAGTAAAGTCATGTGTTTACAGGTGGTTCTTATCTACAGGAAAGGTTTGTTTGTGTAGGTGTAAGTGTGTGTTCCTATTTCTCTCTGGGCGTTTTGTGTTCATACTGAACTCAGATTCGCTAGATTTGTTTCAGCACGCGGAACATCACAGGGGAAGTAGCTGTTTTTCAGATCATATTTCATTCCCTCTTTCAGGTTGATTGTAATGAGTAAGTGTATTAACATGGTACAGAGGTCAAATTTGTTAATGTGGAGGAAAGATACAGTAACATGGGCTTGTGCCATCATGCTTTGCTCAAAAGCCTCGTGGGGAGACGGTCATTGTGTGTGTTTATGCTGCTAAATAAAATCAGAAACTATTTTCAGAGGCTGTTACTCATGAAATGAGCCACAGGAGAGCTCTGAGTTCATGGAAAGTGACTCTCTGGACTGTCTGTGTGTGTGTGTGAGTGACGTATCCTGAAATGAAGTGGAAATTGTTCAGGACACACACACACACACGTCAGTTTATGTTGTTTTTGCAGTCCACACATCTTGTATGTATATGTGTGTGTGGGTGTGTACATATACATTAATATTCATAGAATTTGTGTATTATAAATATGGCATATATGTACATTACATATTTTTCTTAAATATATACGTGCACGTGTTTGTGTTTATATATACATAATAAATATACACAATACACAAACCTTATGTGAACTTTCATTTCGCTACAATTTTTTACAAATCTTACTATTGTTAATAATAAAACAACTTATTTATCAACTAATAACATGGAAGTGACTTCATGTTTTATACTTGTGGATGGCTTTTGCAGCTTTAGTGTAAAAACACTCCTGAATATCATGTCTCTATGTGTTTCTGTGTTTAGGCTGAGTCTGGTTATGGCTCTGAGTCCAGTTTGAGGAGACACGGCTCCATGCTGTCCCTCACATCAGCCACCAGCGGATACTCGGCCACCTCCACCTCCTCCTTTAAGGTGAAATAAAGTGTCTATTACTGGCCGATGCCTGTATGGTAATAATAAGTGATGCCTCTCTCTACTGTGAACTCATACGTGTGTGTTCATGCCCCGCAGAAGGGTCACAGTCTGCGGGAGAAGCTGGCAGAGATGGAGACGTTTCGAGACATCCTGTGCAGACAGGTGGACACCCTGCAGAAGTACTTCGATGGCTGCGCTGATGCCGTGAACAAAGACGAGCTCCAGAGAGACAAGAGTGAGTAGATGGAGTGTGTTCTGGTGTGTGTGGGAGAGATGAGGATATAGAATAAGCTGACAGACATGTTTAGACAACGCTGAACCTTATTCAGCCTGCAGCAATGTCCAGATCACTCTTGCTTGCTCTGGATGCATCTGTTGTTACAGCACAAGGGCCTGTTGATTCACACGAATGATGCCTCTTTTGTTCGTCCGAGTCCTCGCTCACTGCGTTGTGTACTACAGTATATGTCAGCTCTCAGTATGCGAGTGGGCTGATCTGAGCACCACCAACCACAGGGCCATGAGTTCACACTGACTCTGTGTGTGTGTGTGTTTTCTCTGCTCAGTCGTGGAAGACGATGAAGATGGTTTCCCTACCACTCGCTCCGATGGAGAATTCCTGCATAACAACAACGGCAGCAAGGAGAAATGTGAGTGTTTTTGCTGGTTTCTGCATGTGGGAAACTTCAGCAGCTTTTTCACGCTCAATGAATTCTCTCTGATTCAGCTCGAGGAGACAGCACTGGGGCGCCACTGAAATTATGAGCAGTTTGTCCACTTAATTTACTCCAGCGATCCCGTCATTTGAGCCTGCTGTAATGAATTGTGTGGAATCTATAACATAAAGTCAGCATGTCTCCAGTGGAGCTGTGTTGGAGATGGTTTCATTGAGTTGTACATTTCTGCATTGTTATTATTATTTTTAGAGGAAATGTAATGGTTGAATTGAATGTGGTCGTCAAACCGCTTCTGTTTTTTTAATAATATAACAAAGAGTGTCAGATGTTTTGCACCGTGTCTAAACCAAACCTGACTAAGTTTATTATAAGTAATTATAAAAGCTTTTTTATTATTATTATGAAAACTTCTTATATTTATTTCCCACTTTTTGAAAATGTATTTTATTAATTTTTATTTAAAAAAATAAAATAATTTATAAAAATATGTATATGTGTGTTTGTAAAAAATAAATAGTTGTGATGACAATTTTTTTTAAACATCTAAATAAGATGTTCAATGGAATTTATATGTATAAATAAGTTAAAAATTAATATAATAGTGAATATATTTTATAGATGGCTTTTTTATGTGTATATATATTAAACGTTATTTTAATGTGTGTGTGTGAGTGTGTGTGTGTGTGTGTGTGTGTGTGTATATATATATATATATATATATAGATAATGCATGTAATATACATATAATTCATTTAAAATTAAAAATATATTTTAATATACATAACTCAAGCAGCTGCTGGTTGGAATAAATGCCCAGAAGACACGTGGAACAGATTTGATTTATGATGTTTTATTGCATTAGGCCTGCTTTGGAGTCTGTGTAACACTGTCTGGCAAATGAATGCCTTGGCGTTTTAGAGTGTGACTGGGTTTGTTCTCTCTCCCCATCAGTATTCCAGTGTTTGAGTCATAAAGGCATTAATGGGATAGATTTTAAAGGAGAGGCCATCACGTTCAAGGCGACCACGGCAGGGATCTTGGCTACGCTTTCTCACTGCATTGACCTGATGGTGAAGAGAGAGGACAGCTGGCAGAAGAGACTGGATAAGGTACGCAGCTCGGGAGTCTGGAGCTTGTCCTTGAGCTGATCAGATCAGAAGAGAGATGGTGTTTCTGTAACTCGGGGTTCTGTTGGCAGGCCGATGCTTGTGTCTCTGAAAGACAGAAACATTTCCCTGACTGTGAAAACACATTTATAGTAGTGTGAAGCTAAAAACATACCCACGGTTAAGTCATGTGTGAACGGGATCTGGTGTCAAATTATGGTACATCTGCTGTGGCAATTCACAGCTAAAGTAGTTGCCACTTTGGCAGAAATATTTAGCATTAATGCTTTATGTGAGCAAATATGATGCATTAGTAGGCCGAGCAAAGTAGGCCTTCCATGACTACTACTATATACTAATCAACTAGTCACTCAGCGCAGAAGACAACAGTTCAGTTTCAACTTCTTATATTGTCAAATAAATTTGTTTTTTTTACTCGTTTTCATGCAAAAATAATGTCCCACACTGAAAAATGTATGTTTAACAAGTGATTAGTTAGTAATGAACTAATAGTTTACAAAACATAACTGTGTCCATAAAACATAGAATGCAATAAACTATAAATATTATAAATATAAATATTTGAAGTGAATGTTTAAACATAATTTCGAGAGGATCGCTGAAACGAGTAATCATACACAGCTGATGACCCTTTTCCTAAT
>JAUCNO010000385.1:1411222-1443100 GCA_032353835.1 Enteromius viviparus
ATTAATAGAAATTGTAATATTGTTAATATAATAAAAAATGTCTAGTTTGCTGATCCGTTATGTATATTTTCTGTTTAGTCAATACATTACCAAATTATTCAATAAAGACAATTAACAGCCTTGCTTCCAAGTACTTAGTTAACCAGACACAAAGAGCAGGATCGTTTAAATTCTTTTGCAGTGGGCCGTGGAAACATGTGTGTTTGGCTGTGTGGGCCGTGAGTTAAAAAAGGTTGGGAACCACTGGCCTAATATTTACCTTGTTTTTTATGTCTTTGAAGAGTAAAATGAGCTGTGTTTCACTGCATTAAAAAAAAGAAAGCTTATTATTTATAGTTTATTTGTCTGTCCATTGTATTTGGCATGTTGAATCAGCTCATTCAAGTTCATTACAAAATCTTACGGTTCCCCCAATTCCCAATGTAAAAAACACCATCCATGATGCTTTGCTCTCTTATCTGCAACCATCTGAAGAGCCACCTCTAGTTTCAGTATCTCTGCACATAAATTACATCTGTAACGGTACACTCAACATCATTGATCTCACCAATCACTCTGAGCACCGGCTTATGAAAGAAACAGTGTCGGAGCACAGACCACGGCAGCTTTTAGATTTCTAAAATCAGCCAAAAAAGATCAAATCAAAAGTACTTTTCTAACCATTCATATAATAGCCATGATCCTAACACTTGGCCTTGGCCGCTCTCCAGGTTTCCTTTGGTTTGTATTATAGCGCAGATTAAAAGACACTATTGCAGTACATGTTTTGCCTTTAGCGCTGAGGCTGCGGACGCTTTTCAGCTTCAGTTTTAGCTTCCTGAGTGTGAGGTTTAAAATAGGCACAGGGGTACGCTTCTCTCTAATTCGGTTAACGTGTGTTTAAAAACAAGAGAAAGCTTTGTGGCTACGTACCACACACTGAGGTCAAGGTGAATTCAACTGTTGTTGCCAATAAAAGTAATTACCTGTTCCCAACAGAGGGAAAGAGAGAAGTCGAGAGAGAGAGATGCGAGGAAGCACAAAAACTGCAGCTCATAAGCAAGAGGAAGTAATATCTACAAAGAGAGTTTTAAGATTCAAAGGGAAACATAAAAGTAGTGCTAGACTCAAAGCAGCTCTAAGATTACAGCAATCCTATTCATACATGTGAAATCAATGTGGAGCTCGGTGGCAAATAAGAGTGTGATCTACACAACAATGGAGTGCAGGATGCAGGGACAGACATCGTCTAAAGACTGTAGAGAGGAAAATGGACCCTTTTTCACTTTTTACTAGCTGGTTAGCTTTTTCACTTTATCTTAATGTACATAATTAAAAATTTGTTAATGTAAGTGCCCTTCTGTCATATTAATACAAATCCAGCTAAAGTAATCAGTACTGCACAACATTCTCTAAATTAGCGAACAAGTTTGAATAGTTGGATGTATGTACAAGGGACTTCTCTTCTTATAGTTAGCTGGCAAGCTAGTTTGTTTCATATTCATGTTGTGTAAATGTTGATATGCTAAATTGCCATATTATACTATGGTCACATTTTCAAATACAGGAAATAAATGTAAGTTGTTGTAATTGAGCATTTTATCATTATTACATTTTATCTTTATAAAATATTTTTGAAAGTCAAGTAACTTTTTATTTAGCCAATTAAACCAAAACGAAATTTACTGTAATGCTTTTCATTCATCCTACATGTCAAAAACTGATATTTACTTGTGCTGCTCCTCAAAGCAAACTGTAGATACACTTTAAATATCTAGCATTTAAAGACAGATATGATTGAAAGATCATACAGCAATCGTCATCAATAGTGAAAGCAAAACACGTTAAGCTTAATATTAAGAAACCTAAAGTCTCCAGCATGAATATTTTAATTTAATTTATTTTTTTTACTAATGCTTTGTGTTTATATTAAAGTTACTTTTGCCATCATCTAACACTCACTTAAAGTTACAGTAATCTATATAAACAGAAAATAGTTTAAACTGTTAAATGTATGCCAGTCTTTAACAAACCTTCTGTACATTATAATGTTGTGATGCTTCTATTCTGTTGTTGCATTTAAAATGATTGATTTCTTATTAACAATTTAGACAAATGGTCACTAGCCAGACGTCCCGAGGCTATTGTGTCTTCCAGTCAGGCTGGATGTGTTTCCCATATATTTATTTATTTGTGGCGACCTACAATGATATCAAAACTGACTGAGGCGTGGGTGTTTTTATATCATTGTATTTCCGAATGAAGACTGTCTTTAGAAAATGTTGTTTTCATTTTATTCTGCGTGTAAGGCAGCGTTTGTAAGCTCAGAGCTGCTTCGTCTACAGTCGTTACCGCCGGAAAGCTCTCGTTTCTCGTGCTTAAAGCACCTCCTGCTGGCAGAGAATGAGTCTGCATTTTTATTAAATCCGTCTGATTTATGCAGCGAACATATTTTGCTTGTTATCTAGAAAATGCACTACTCTAGAATGATTTAGCTGTTGTTGTTGATTCTTGGGAATCAATAGAAAATCATAAACCAGCAAAGGACCAGCTTAAAACATACATAACCAGTTTTTTTCAGCAGGGTAAAAATAAGCGGCACATGGATTTACGCAGGTATTTTAGTTCTGCTGAGCTAAATAAGACAGGTCAGGGTGAAGAAGGGGCGGCCAAAGAAAAGAAGACTACCACAAAGCAGAAACGTTCTGAAAAATCTGACTATGAGGTAAAAAGCAGATGCTATGCCCTCAACGTTGAGTGGTATTTCCTCATTCGTGACTTCAGTTGAAATTTCAGATTCAGAATCTGATACAGACATTTATGTTCTAAACGGCTCTTACAACTTCATAGAAACTTCTGTTCAGTTAAAACCAAATATTTGATTTGACTTTTTTTTTATTTGATGTTTTTCAATATTATACATTAGAAATAATTTGGGCTACTAACATTTTTTGGGGGTTACCAAAAACTGTGCCTGCCTGAAGGGCTCCCAGAGATTTTGAAATTTTGCAAGCCCTGTGGTGTTTATGTAAAAATTGTGTAAAATCGGTTATTTACCCATGTCAGACGGTGGCCGTCCGTGTGTGAAGGGGTGTCTCTTTTCCAGTGGCCGCCGGCCTGTTTGTTGCTGTGCTGCGTCTGGCTGGGACTGGCAGGCACGCGGAACTACAGTGGGATGCAAGGCCAAGGGGTCAACCAACACAGCAGGGTAACAAGAAACGATAGCACATGCAAGACTCCATTCAACTTTCATCAATCCCTTTTTTTTTTTTTTCCTCTGTGCTGCTTTAGATTCTCAATGCATCTTTCATCTCCACCGACATTAAAGCTGCAGCAAACATGCAGCGTGAGCACCTTAAACGCAGTCACAATGCAGACAATGCACATTGTAAATCAATTTCAGGCTATGTAATGGCTGGCACAATAGGCCTGTATGCAGCGTTTCCTGTTTAAAGAGGTATAAACTCTATGAAACAAACAAGTGACCTGTCATTTAGTGCACTTTCCTTTACATTCTCCTGAATGCATTTGCTACAGCGCGCTGAATAATACATGAGTCAAATATCATTTATTTATTTTTCCTCTTGCTATTGAGAGCCATAATACCATTGGGCTTACTCTCTATAGCCTACAGGTTAGACTGTAATTCTCACTAATTCTCACAATGCACTGTGAATGCTTATTGAAGAGCTTTTAGGACTCGCATACTGTAAGATTATGTATATATACTGTGACTTCAACATGACCTCATAAACAGGCATATGGATTTAGTCAGTGAATGGCCTTTAGTTACAGTCAGCTGTTTGGTCAATAATTGATATTTGATTAAATAAGATTAGATTAGGGTAGATTGAATAGCTACTTTATTTTATTTCGACTGACTAGTATTTTTCTTTTTATCAGCTAGCTATAATGTTATAAATGTGATGTATTTATTGTTTATTTTTACAGATTCTTTTTTATTATATTTATTTATTTATTTTTATTAGACTGGCTTTTTTTTAGTTAGTAAATATTCTGATTGGCTAGTTGTTATGTTCAATTATTTTCATTATAGTAATAACTTTTTGCTTATATTATTTATATATTATATCAGGTTTGATTTGATTGACAATTCCTTTTTTTTAAAATCAGTAAACCTCTAATTGGCCTAATAATAATGTTACATTATTATTAATATTATTATTTTAATATTATATTTACATTTAGTCATTTAGCAGTTGCTTTTGTCCAAAGCAACTTACAAATGAGGAATTATTTTATATTGTATTATATGCAGTTTGACTAATTGGCCTCATTAGTGAATTAATTGATCAATATCGCCCACGCTTGACTTGGTTTTTCTCTAAAAAACTTAAAGATTATTCTGTCAGGGCACAAAGAGCTACAACTTTGTGAAACCACAAGCGAATGTGTCCATGATTAAGTTTAAATATACAATTTTCGACATGCGTGAGAAAGGTGTGAATTGCACCTTCACACTTTTCAGCAGAACAGAGACCTGTTAAACGTTACTTATGTCAAACCAAAAGACAGGAGATGTTTTGAGCAGGCTGCCAAACCATATGGACAGTTTTTTCTTAAAACGTGTTTCATTATTAAATTTACTTTTGCAAATGGAATAATTATTCATAACACTTTTTTTTTAACTTACCATAAGAAAAACACAAGTGAGACGAGGAAGGGAGGCGGGGGGGTTGTTTTAGAGCGGGAGCTATTGCACATTACACTCTACATGTCTTACATTAAAGGCCAAACTCTGTGATCCACAAACAGATTGAATTCGGTGCTTTCATTGTGTTTACTGCGTCAAGGCACTCTGCGGAAAAGTTGTTTTTAACCTTGAGTAATATTTCAGCATCCCATTGTGTGCAGCGTTCGAAGTTTGAAATGTCAAAATGTAGCTCGCTTAAATTTCATAGAATGCAAGCGCATAGTTCAGATCAATGCGTCTATAAAAACAGGCCAAACCCAAACAGCTCATGACAAAAGCAGGAAGGAAATGTTTTAATAGAGCAGCAGCATTACATATAGCCTGCTGCAGGCTGATAAAACTAGCAGGGAGAAATACTGCAATCCTAGTTACAATTTTGCACATGTCGACGGCGCATGGGGCCGCCTGTCACATTCATTTCCATACAGCAGAATGTGGCAGGTGTCCTGAGGGCCACTAATTAACCTGTAGCCTTAATTCATTAGCCAAACGTGTAAAAGGTCCCCTAAGACAACCCGCTCTCCTCAAGCAGGCATGTTCACCCTTGACCTTAATGCACCGAACTGCGTGCTTTAGTATAAAAATTTAATCAAGCTCTGCTTTTTATAGCAAGATGCGCTGAACTATCCAGTTTCACTCAAGAAACAGCCTTTTATCTTGGTTGCTCTTAACAAGCCCAAGTATCCTGAAATAAACTTCCCTCTTTGAGTAACGGCCGTAAGTATAGGAGCATTGCTCAGAAATGCTGCAGTCTGCCTATTATAGACCCGTGGCTTGTTTGCAGTCCGTACTGTGTGTAGTTTTTAATGAAAGTGTAAATGGAGGAAATGAAAGCCGGCGACAATATGCATTAAAGCTTCATTTCATTAAGCTGAGACAAAGCTTTAAATGCTTTGTTTACATGTTATAATAGCCCCTGATTATGGTGGCGACTGATAGCGGCTCTAATTTGCGATGCGCCGGCTTAAATTTGTTTAATTACGACTTAAAACAAAAGGAGTGAGCAGTAATTAACCCACCTGGTTCCCTGGCACAAAGTCCTGGCTGGGCTCTGGCATACTCATGAACATGTTTTCACTGTCGTACTGCAAACAGACAGAGAGAGGGGAAAAGACAGTAAATAAACAGTCAGAAATGTTCACTTGACACACAATACGAGCCTCAGAATGAGAGAGAGGCGCAGAGCATGCGGTTGGTATTTCTGTGCATTGCTTTCTTCCCAAAACGCAGGGCTCAGAGACAATTAGTCTTTGAAGTCCCTGCCGTATCAGATGGAGATGTCAGTGATTTGATGTAATTAGTACAGTGGTAATTAAAGTTGCTGGTTGAGGGGGATGAATGAACGCTTTTATGTGCGCAGTGGAATAAAACAGAGGGAGTCGTGTGAGTTTGACGAGCCCACACAAGGATAGACCTGAGACTGAGGACAGGCCCAGGTGTTTCACCCCAGATAGGAACAAAAACCGGTTCATTTGACTTATTTTACCATCAACAGACCATTATATCAGAATGAAATTTACACACATTTTTGACATAAAACAAAAATGAATCATTTTGACTTTGCATTCAAATACACCTTTGCTACTTATAACTGGTTTTATGGCTCAGGGTCACATATTAGTATTTTAAATTAATAAAATATAACATTTAGTACTTTTAATGTACTAAAATTTACTTTTAAAATATACATATTAGTATCTTTTAAAAGTGCACCATCGCAATGGTAGTTTTATACATTTTTTTCAGAGAATGAAAGATTTTATCAAAGAAGTGAGTCATTTTCTATACCGCTAGCAGCACCAAACACACTCCATGCTGCTGCTGCTGCTGGCACAGAGAATACCTAGCTTTACAGTCAATATGGAATAAAAATGGACAATACTTCCTGGTCTTAATATGCATGATTTATTGTTCCAACCTTAAGAAAATGTGCTAATTATTTTATATATTTTTTTATTATCACATTTGTTTAGAACTTACTTTATGCAGTAAACTTAATAAATATCTATATAACAATATATAATGTAAATATATAATTAATTATATGTACATATATTGTGCCCTGCTTCCAAAATAGCTTGCCTTTTTTCCTTCCAGCAAGAAAATCAAACCTTTATTCTGGCATTTAATCTGCATGTAAACTAATTCCAGATAAATAAAACCAAGCCTTTTTCTCACTGAATATCCTGTTTTACTCGAAAATACGTCAGATTACAGCAGTAAAATGGGTTGCATGTGGTATTTCATGTTTCATTTAATAAAACATTTACGAAACAAGAACTGTTAATCCATCTACTCGACTTACATGACAAACAGAAATCAATCGGACTAGAACGAGTGTGTCTTTTACAGTAAACCTGCAGCTTGTGCATTCACCTGCTGAAGATGCTCAAAACAGCTTCAGCTGAGTCAGTGCAGGTTAACTGTGTGATGAAGGAGAATGAGCCTGTGACCCAGCTGTGCAGCACACCTGGGAAATTACAGCAGCCGGCGCTGGCTGCCTGCTACCGTCCACTCAGCAACACACACACACACACACACACAGATTCTGCTGACATGCCTGCCTGACAAATACCCGCCAATTTACATCTGCTCGTCTTCCCTAAAAACCCATGAAAAATGACTGATTAATACCAAAAGTAGAAATCAGATACGTTATAAGTTGGCAGTGAGAGAATGGCTTTCTCAGCAATCGGTCCTTGACAGGGTTGTCATTAACACACATCTATGACACTTATTTGAGTGTTACGAAAGAATGAGAGAGGGTGCCGCGAGGAAGAAGAGAGCAAGTGAGAGAGGAAACTCGTGGCTGACGCCTGTCACTGGCTGAATGTTTGTATTTCTGTTCATCCGAGCAGCACATCTCATTTCATTATGCCTGCTCGAGATAATTCTATGGAAATGAAATGGCAATAATCCTAATGAAAGCCTATCACATTGCGACCTTTTAAGTGTGCGAGTTGATGGGCCGATCTGATTGGTTTTTGCACACGGATGACAGTTAATTTCATGCTAGCTTATTGATTGTGATTAATGTGATCAAGCTGATCTAAGATGTGGCTATTCTTAAACTATGAAATGTGCTGTTTTCTGAAAAACCACTACAACCTAGTCGTAACGAGAAGAAAATGTTTATAAACGCTTTCATTTTTCAGCCATGCTGCAGTTATTGGTTTAAAACTGAGTAAGTCCCGCCTACTAAATTAAAGAGCCAAATGCCAGGTAAAATCTCATCGAAAGAGTCACAGTCTTGAGACTATGCCTACGCATACTGGCAGGAACAACCTGAAATATGCTTTTTTAGCATAAAAAAATAACATTTATGGGACAGCAGTTTTTAAGATTTCAGTATGTGCCTATTCTTATTCCTCTAATAAGCAAAACATTCAGTACTTATACAAATATGTACTTTTGGTAGTAATCTTTTAAGTCACTATAGCATTCCAATGACATCTTAAAATGCTGCCTAACAACAGAAGCAACATCTCACAGCCTTAAAACAAGAAAACCATAAGCTTTGACAGTAAATACAGCAAAACTGTTAGTGTCTGGTACTACTCCTGGTTATGTTGATTAATAAAAATTCATTCCGTATTTCAACACCACTGTCTCCCACTCATGGCAGCCGGTTATTTATAACAGAAGGCTCGAGACACAGCCGTTCACACCATATCCATTTTATAAAGATTCTCTCTAGTTTCTCGCTGCGGTGACCTTTCACATGTCTCTCGGTGTCCGTGCGCTGTTCTATCTGCTTAGCTCTTACCCTCTATCAGACACTATTTGCATATGAATGTGCCAGTGGAAAGTGTGAGGCGGCCTTTGCTGAAAAAGTGAAACCTCAGAGCTAAACCCATCAAACTGACACCAAATCCATCCAGCAACAGTTGGCCAACACCCTCCCTCACCTACACGTCCAACGCGCTTTCGGAGCGAACCCTCGGCATAAGTGCGAACTCCATTTCACAAACCCATTGCGACTGAGGTTTTCCTTGATTCTTGTGCACTAGGGTTTCTCAATCTTGTGGCAAGCTGGGAGCCATTTTGTGTCACTGTAGCTTTTCTTGCAGAGCCCGAGGTGCCATTACATGACCAATAAACCCACAGCCAGTGCAGATTGCTTTTCTAAAATCTGACAGCTCGACTGCATATGCTACTTACACGAATTATTGCATTATTAGCGAAAAACGCCACAAGAGTCCATCATCTAACTACAAGGCCGCAGGCATCAGCTACGTCCTAAAACAAACAACCGTTTTAGTGTGAAAAGCAAGAAAGTATCTGTGCAAGCAGGTCAACAAACGACTGCATTCGGCAGCTGCCGCACTGATGCAAATGAGCTATCAGATAACAAAAACAACAAAAACAAAACAGGCCCTAATGGCTGCGGGACTGTAAATCGATCCCTTCCACACTCCGCCCCGAGCGTCTGGCAGCTTCATAGCAAGCTTAGGTAAAAGAAATTGATCCCAACTGACATGACCACATGCTAACAAATTCCTCATTATGATTAATAGGAAATGTTCCTCAGGGGGAGGAGGGTAATGACATGCTAGTGTTCTCCCAGAATAATATTAGAAAGTCTGTGGCAACACTTATTAGCTCTGTAATTAAACTGTTCATCCTTAAATGACTCCCCTGGTTCAGCACGACGAGGCCTACGGGCCAAAGTGTGTGTGCGCGGACTGAACTGTGGCCAGGGATGTGTTCATTCGCTAATGCCCATATTTATCTTACAAGGGGTTTTCTTTTAATTTATTCCAATTAGTGTCACTGGAGGGTCTCGGCGTCGAAAGGTCGATCAGAACGAGGTGTTTAAGAGAGCTGCGTCTGATTCTGATCCGACACTAGTTTCAAAATCTTCTCAATCAATTAACGTGTGTGAATTAGGCCAACCCGATCGCATGGGAAAAAGTGTTGATTTCACACAAATTAATAAGGTGTGAATCGTGCGAAAACATGCAATTATTATGAATTATGAAGGTCCATTCCTAAAACACACTTAAATATGTGGAGTAAGCAAATTACACGAAGACATACAAATGAGAAGTTAACCTCCAATTATCCAAAATGTAACATAGTTAGGAATGGGAGTTTGATTGACAGGCGATCTGACCAATCGTAATGTTGAATCTGCCATTTTTTTTGTCAAACAAGAACGGGTAGTAGATTAACGGTGGTGGATTTGAACTTGAAGAACCGTGTCACAATAACATCTTTCTGCAGTTGAAACAAGATACTTTCTGGTGTTCATTCATGTTTATTTTGTGCTATAACTAGTAAAGATGAAGAGATGGATTGGCTCATGTGCTGCCATACAGTGACCTGTCACCACACTTTAAAGAGCCACAAAACTGTATCTATTATTTCTTTTAAAAATGACAACATTGAAAAGCTGAGACGTTGTTTCATACATAAAGTTACCAGCTCTGTCTTGTTTGCTAGTGCGTTGTCTGGCATGGCCACAGTAACAGACTCTTTTGAGTCAATTGCCATGAGATAATTTGGGCTGTTTCAGGATTAATGCGAGGTTGGGAATCTCATTCAGAACTGGTTTAAATCATGAAAACACCAGAACTAAAATACTCTCAGCCCTTAAAATGGTTGACTTCCTAGTGAGTGCTATGATTACTGAACTAGGGAGCTAACTGAGACTGCACAGTTACTGAATCTACAAAAATTATGCTAAATTATGCCTAAGCTGAGCTGAATTGAATAATAATAAAGCCAAATACTACATGTCAAAGCGGCCCAAATTAATTATACTTAATAAATGTCAAATGGCTCAAATGAATCACAAATGACTCAGCAAAAACTAACCCAAGAACTGCTACTACAGGTTTTGTACCAACGAGACTCATTTATGCCCTGTTTGTTCATAACAAAGTGTAGGTAAGAATACACTTTAAGTTTTGTGTAAACGAAATGACAATGTAATTAGGATCAATTATCTGGCGCTTCCTCAATGGTATTAAGAAACCGGAATCATGAAGGGAAATCGGAACCAGAATCGTTAAATCCTGAGATTCCCATCCGTAATCAAGAGAGTAATAGCTTTCAGCACCTGCAGTCTGAGAGCTTGTATCAGTGCATTGCTCTCTGAGCTCTCCAGAGGTCAGCAGGATTTCTGCAGAGCCCCCCTGCCTGGCCTCATCATCCCACTGTGTACACAGATAAAATGGAAACGTTCTGGCTAAACCTATATAACCCCCACTCCCTAGCTCCTGACAAACTCCTTTTCCTGGCATACAGTGTTATATAAGAGTACCAGCTATTCAAGAGGATGGTACCAGGGCACCCTGCCAACCCCAACCAGCTATGAACAACTCTCTATTAAAATATATGAGAAACTTCTGTTGCTCTAATCTTAAGTGTTTGCCACTTAGCTGGGCCGGGACGGACTTCTGAAAGGGTTCTAGGATGAAAACAAGCTGTGAAGCTGGGATGATGTTAAACCCTTATGTTTTATGTTAGGACCAGACTGTGCCCTTGAGCGAAGCACTTGGCCACTCCAGCTAATTATATTGTACTGCATTCACAAAGAGAACTCCTCAAACATCTATATTTGACAGCGTGCCACTGTTTCTCCAAAACTAGAATTATGGGCTGCAATATCAACATGATACGCTATTGATTTACGCACGGCTACAATTTTAAAAACAGACACAAATGAAGGCCTTTCAGATCAGAGCAAACTATTGCGTTCGGTATGTTGCCCATATATTGTGCATAATATAATAAAAGCTATGAAATGTTGCATTTGTTATATGAGCAAAATACATCTTCGGTGAGGATTTGTAAATGAGCGTATTATGCAAAAGAAGGTGCAAAGTATATGCATGTGTTGAATTACGGAACGACTTCATTCGCGAAAGCGCTAATGATGATAAAGGTCTTCCTGAAAAGCCATTCTGACTGAAATGTGTCTAAAATTTTCAGCTATTAAAATCAGATTTTAAGGTGTTGAGTTCCAACTTAAGTATCATAAATTTCACATTCGAGCCAATTTGATGTAACTCAAAGCTAATCTTTCTCACCATAAATGAAGCCAATAAATCAAACGGTGAAAGAAATGCTCCCTCTCCTTCAACGAGAGCCATAATTTTATGCAAATGTTATACAATAATCTGTATTCTATATCTGAGCATGGTAATGAGATTGGTTGCTCTACATTATTCATATTGTACAGATCCAATATAAACAGATATCATAAGAAGGGGGGAAGGGAGTCGTGGAAAGACACATGATGCCGCAGACATATTGGTGATAGAACAGATAACAAACAAAGGCTGTTTCGAGGCCTTTTCGGTGAAGCTGCACAGATCCTCGTGCATTTCCTGTGGCACTCTCTTGTTTCAATACCACTCTCTCTGCTCTAGATGGACCCAATCAAAATGGCCGCCGTTCAGGAAGAAAGGTAATGAGATACGAGTGCAATGGAACGCTTTGCGCCGAACATAATCACGCAACTTGCGTGCAATCAATGAGCCCCACATCTTCTCTCGTGATTGCCTGTTGTACAGACGCAGCTATAATGTTTCACCATAGACGCGGCATACTTTTCAGCGCCATGCATCACGGTTTGACTTCTACGACTTTGTAAATGGCAAAAATATAAAATGATCCAAGAAACAAATAAGAAAAGAGGAGCCAATTGAATATATTTGTTGAACAGAGGGGCCATTATTTTGATGTTTATAGCTCTTGGCAGATCTTGTAGATTTCTTTTTTATTGGATGCTGTATATTGACCCCTTTGTCAAATTGGCTTTATGCATTTGCTTCTCTGGCACTGGATGATATGTCTAGAAGTGACATCTCTCCTGCTCAGTGATACATACTGTAATCAAATAGAACGAATCCTATTTCTGGCGTTGCACCTGTGCTCAGACTTTATTGCTGTGCTGTACTCATCATTTCATGTGACGCAGATGTGAATGGCATCGTGTTTTGTTTTTTGCTTTTTTTTGTCACAGATGTTTTAGTGCGGTAGGGCTTTCAGTCATTAAATGCAGTTGTTTGGCAGGAACGCGGAACAGGCCTTGATTGTTAGTACGACGGTTTTTGCATTGTCTGAAAGTAAGGAACCATTTTTGCTGCACCGACTAGGACATTTTGAGTGTGTGTGTGAGTGTGTGTGTTTCTCTCTCTCCCTTTCTCTCTCTCTTTCAGATGTCCAGATGTGAATCAGAGCTTTTTTTCGCGAGACTGGAACCAATTTCATTCCTCATCAGTTTCTTATGGAAGGTCAGAGTATGGGAAAATCAAACTGCGAGTGTGTATTCTTTCCACACCCTGTGGTTTAAATGCACTCACTACTCAGCACCATGCTCATTTTCGTCCCCTTTTATGTTGGACTCAGAGCCGCTGGAATATATGGGCCCCCTAAAATATCTATTATAAAACCTCTTGAACTGACAGAAATGGATATAATGCATTTTTCAATGCTAATGTACTTCTTAAAAGTGAAACGCTTCACGGCTGTGCTTTATTTCGAACGTCTAAAATGTGTAATTAAAAAGCCATACGTAAATAATTACAATCAAATTAGTGAATAAAAGGTAAAACTGAGATTCTTTTATTTGGTTTTGGCCGGTATACGTAAAAGTGTTTTTTTTTTTGTTTTTTTTTAATTCATAACTAAGCTTTAAAAACAGGCAGAGCAGAGAAAAATGCAAAAACTGCTCTTTTCAAAAGAGATGATATATTATATAAATACGTTTTGCTCCATCTGTATACACATGCCTGCCTAAGAGACTCTTGGCAGATTGAGGGAAATAATTAATCCCGTCATCTTGTTATCAGGTGCTCCGTATCAACTTGAAGGTACATCTGGCCTTTCAGACCTTCTGCCGACCTCCCTATGTCAACATGTGTGGACCCTTAAAAGCAGCAGTGTGTCAGGTAATAAAATATATTCCACTGCCTTCTCGCAAGATGCTAATGCCCTCCTGGAGGCTTGCCAGAAATGCTCTCCGTTTCATTTCTGATCAGCAGATGCTCGAGAGATGAATAGTATCAACATCCAAATGTACACCTTTGGTTTCCCCAGTGTAATTAGTCACCGGTGAAACTTCACTTTCTAAACATGTCAACGTTTATAAAACACAGAGGGCAAGAAAAGTGTGAGCATAATGGCACGCAGCGGAGAGGAGGACGTATGGGCGAAAAAGGAGAGGTTTCCTCGTGGTTTCATTTCAGCTGAAATCTAAAGGTCAAACGCTGTTACTAAAAGCAGTAGTTCTGAGCGAGGCGCGCACTCGAATGCTTCCCGTGCAGAAAATGACCGCTTATTCCCTAGATATGAGTACATTACGAGTTCTTTTATATTAAAATAAAGAAATCAAAAATTACTCGATACGAGCCGCTGTCGATAGCAACCACTTCTTGGAGAGGAACACGCAGGGGTTTGTTGTCAAACCAAATTACACACATTCTTTCCATGGATAAACCGGAGCCTGAATAATAAGCAGCCACAAAAGTGGGTCAGGGTCGTCATGGAGAGAAATAGAGGCAAAGGGAGAGAGAGAAAGAGAAGGGGGGGGAGTGTATTTCTCTTTGCTCCCTAGCATTCAATATCAAGAGTGGCAGTCATCTTTGACTTCAAATCATTCCTCTGATGAATAACCTTTGTCTGTACTGCATTACGGCACAAAGTGATTTCTTTTTCAACCCCCCCCCCTCCTCAAAATGGCAATTTTCTGAGAGCCTGAAGCTGAACTGAAAGCGTCTTCATTCGTGTTCCACCACTGTAATTTATTACAGTGAGCTAGAGTGACTTTCATGACTACCTATAGAGGCACTCTGATATTAGGCCCAGAGATGAGGATGAAGTATAAATCACTGCCTGGCTCTTATTGAATTGGTACGATTTCATGTCGAGCCGAGAAACCGTGTTGGGCTTTTCCCCCTGTGCTGTGCCTCCAAGCCGTCATGCCGATTTATTTCCGAATACATTGCGACGTAATGCACGTATTCATTTCTATCAGTTGATTGGTGAAAGCCCCACGCTGAGAACTAAACCAGCCTCCTATGTTACAATTATCTTCACAATGGGCCGACTTAGATATGCGAAGAATGGCAATTTGTGTTATAACGGGATGACGCAGCTCGCCCGACGCAGTCCGGTCTGTAAAGAGACAGCCGAGCTTCAGGGAAACATTTGGACTTGATTGGTTTAATGATTCATGAATGATGACATATTGCTTTTTTCCTTTCCTCCTGGCCGTATTGTTGGCGTGAAGTGCTTTATCGGTTCCTGCGGCTCGTGGTTTTTGGTCACTGGTGTCGGCGCAATTAGCTTAAATTAAACCATTAGCCATCTTTAATGTCTGTTTCCCCTAACCGAGTCCTTAGATATGCTTCAACACTGACTGAATCTAAAACAGAGCTGACCTGAAAAAAGACGCGGGGACGGGGATAAAAATGATTAAGTTTCAGAGTGAGCAGCCAGTGGCTTGTTAAATATCCTTTCAGAGTGAGACAAAATTACAGTGTATCATAATTTACTGCCTCAGGAATCCCGATGGAGGTAAATGAAGGCATATTTCACTGGAGACCAATAGATGGTGACATGACCACTTAATTGCTTTATTTTACGATTGGTTGAGGGGAAAATTTGGTTTGATAAGGCTGTTTAAACAAGTGTTTTCCAGCTCCGAAAGCCCAAAGACAACATTTATTCTGCTTGTTTGTCTTCGGTGTCTGTTTCGTTTCTGTATTTTGATAAATGGTGCAGATTTTGGTGCAGCTGTGCGGGGTCAACGGTGTTTAACTCGTGTGGGAGAGTGTTTAAGTGTATCTGCTCACTTGAGGATGTTTGCAGCTGAAAGGTAGGTCACGTTATTTTTATCTCAACAGGAGTGGTGTGTGTGTGTGAATCTGTGTGCTACTTTTGGTGTCTGGGATGCAGTCCGACATATGTCTACACCAATGTCCCACAATGCACTTCACCCACAGAACAGCTAGTTGAAGAGATGAAACCTTCCGCATGACATGGTGACCCCTTACAAACAACCACATGAGACCATTGTCACCAGAACAGAGCGTAACACAAATCATTCGCAGTATTGTAGTGCAACTTCCTCATCGTTATATTGAGAATATACATTATATATATATATATATCCACGAATCCTTTATATTGAAATATCATGGCAATTTCAAATCAGTGTCACATGATCTTTCAAAAGCTCAATAAAAATATTTAAAAAAAAAGATTTTTTTATTAAAAGATCCGCTTTTTTAAATAGAAATCTTTTGTAACGTTTAAAGTATTTACTTTTCATCAAATTAATGCATCCAATAAAAATCTTAAGTTGTGGCCACTGCATATAAACATTATTGTCGTAAAATGTGTCATATTTAAATAGTTTTATTGTTAAATTCACCACATCAACATTTGAACAGGCAAATGGCTGATGTGTCCCAGCTCTGGCAGCCGCTCTCTGAGCCCATGAGAGAAGAGCATGAGTAATTTATGTAGGGTAGTGTTTCTGAGACAAGGACCCTTGAGAAATCTAATCACTCTCAACAGACTCGGAGAATTTGTCTTGGTGCATCAGGAAAATGGACACAAGCCTCCCCCAGAACTCTCCGGCCATCCTTGTTGCAGAGAGGTAAGCTAAACTAAATCACGCTAATCGCAAAACTGATAGACCCCAGAAATGTCAACAGGTGCGACGCACAGAAAGGATTAACATTTTTCTGCCTGTATCTTTATACAGAGCGGGGGAAAAAAAGAGACAACAAGAAGCAGGAGCCAGGATGACCTGGGTGGACGGCTGCCAGCAGCCAGCTGAAGGGGGCTGCAATTTCAGCTATTGTGCAGAAGAAAAAAAAAACTGTGCCAAGTCCCATTACGTGAAATTGAATTTAACCTCCAACGCGATTAATTCAGATGTTGGGTCTTTTTTTCTTACCTCATGGCTGAATGCCACGCATGGTGGCTTATTAAAATATGAATCCGCCTTCTTTTAAATTAGGAAGTGCCCTCATCACACCTGATTGACATGGAGAAGGTAACTCAGTGCATTTGGGCACAATTAACCAGCTATTTTTATCAACTGCAAGAGCTGGTAAATGAAAATTGAATGAACTCTGCTGTTTACATTAATTTAAGTCCACCTTACAGTTGTAATCAATAGCAGAGCTCTAGCCATCTGGTAAAAACACGGAAAGCCACAAAGAGAGTCATGTTCAGTCATTTTCTTGCTAATTTGCAAAACACCAAAGACAATTAAGTGGAATATCCGGGAAAATCAATCCACTAATCCATCATTTAACCTGACACCATGTTGACAGAAGGACGACGTTGTGGGCACTGCTAGCGAATCAAAAGGGCCATGTTCTATACGACAGGCCCCTCCCCGAATGTCCCCCAGAAACATACCGTATTTAGGGGGAAAAGGCGACACCCTTGAGCGGGCTACTCTGCTTGACAAAAGCTCCCAGCAGGAGTCGACCGAACTCACACATCAGGCTCTGTATCTGAACGCAGTACAATGGGCCACTGTGTTCTCATCCTCAGCTCAGCTTTAGCCAACAGCACAGCAGAGCTTCACATCGCCAGTGCTGCCCGGACTATTACAGCGACACTACACCAGAGGACGGGAATGCTATCAGCACTGGACATACATAGGAGAAAAATCCCAAGCATCCCCTACACATTTGTTCCATTCAATCTGCGACTCGGGCTTTGAATTCATACCACTGCACAATTGTATTCTGTTTGTGTGTGTGTGTGTGTGTGTGTGTGTGTGTCAATAAAGCAATAAACACCAAAAAAAAGTCTGTTACAGTGGTTTTACCATGGCTGACAGGTAGACATTGACCAATATATCCAAATGAAATAAGCAACCTAGTTACATTTTTACCACCACGTAATAATAATAATAATGATTATATATGATTGATATTTAATATATTATTTAAATGTTATTTACTGTAATGAAAGACTGCTATTGTAATATATTATTTAAAAATATAAATAGTATTAATTATTAATAACAATAATGTATATTCAAATATAAAATATTTGGTTATAAAACTGTATTATAAAATATTATTGTTATAATAGTAATAATAATAATAATAGCAGATTGATATTTATAATTTATTCATATAAATTATAATTATAATTGACATCAAAAACATTCTTTTCTATTTATATAATATAACAAATATTAATCAATATTTTAATTATTGTAATTCCTAGCACTATTTCAGTGGCCTGAGCAATAAAAACTGAGCGATGCATAATATATTAAGTTAACTAAAGATGTAAATACCATTTTGGGTGCTATTCTATTTAAAAAAAAACACAATAATTTACTGTTATTAAAAAGCAATATAATCAATTAGCTTATCTTAATTTTGGTGTATTATGCGTCACTTATTTTCTCCAGTGTTTTTTTCAATGGCAACATCAATTATATACTAATGCTCATCAAAAACAAATGTTCTGCCAAAAAAATTGATATTTCACTATATAAACTTGCCACATACAATCTGTAATTCATCTTCCAACAAGCTT
Organism: Enteromius viviparus; assembly: GCA_032353835.1. NCBI lineage: Eukaryota > Metazoa > Chordata > Actinopteri > Cypriniformes > Cyprinidae > Enteromius > Enteromius viviparus. Next base: position 1,429,449 of record JAUCNO010000385.1, read on the forward strand.
TGACCATGAATTCAGAAATTAAATTTAGAAATATCCATTTTAAAATGCATCTGCACAACTATAAGTGAAAATGTTTTCAAATGAGTGATTTCACAGCAGAGCTGAACCTGAGACATTTTTTGTGAGCTTCAGAGTGAATTCTCCTCTCTTGGGCTGTTGCTATGGCGCTATGTACTTCCTTCGCAGCTGCCGTCCTGGTGTGGTGGGTGATAAGCATCAGGGATGCTGGGACACAAGCTCTCTTATCTGGACGCATGACCACAATCACTTCCTGTTCATTACCTCTCCTGCTAGGAAAACACATAGGAATTAATGCGGCCTGACCAATGAGCCGCTGCTAAGAACATACACGGAAAAACAAGCTCGAACACTACCGGGCACAAACATCCCATTACGTGTCAATCATCGAAGCCGCTTGTCTGCTTTGATACATTAACAGCCAAATGTATGGGTTAGCTAAAGCTAGTTGGACTGCAGCGTAACGCAATAACAGCCCCTCCATTAGAATGCAGGTCTCGTTCGCTGTCAGGAAATAAAGATTGCTTTATTGATACATGCTGTTGCCATGACAAGCATCCACCAGATCTGTTCGGCGCAAGATTTCGGCATCCTGAACATTCGCACAAATCTGGCCCTGGCTAATGAGTTTCAGCCTGATCAGCATCACATGGGTCTCCATGGCATCCTCAGATGTGCCCAGCTCCTGCGTCGCTATTAGACTGCTTCTTGTCACTATAGTAGTTTTTCTTTTTATATAAAACTATTGATTAAGAAGTAAACCTGAGTACAAAATCTGCCTTTATGTCTCATTGTTCTCTTCTACTTGGATAATGGTGCCTTGGAAGTTATCTCTCCATCTGTAGTCGCCAGCTAAGAGGACAAAAATATCTCTATCATATTACCGTATTGATTGCGGGAGAACCTGAGCTGCAAATTTACTTTGAAGTTTCCTTAGGAAAACATGACGTGTAATGATATTAATCAAATAGAGTGATGCTACACATGGACTTTATGAGGGTACAAAGACTAAAAATACCTTGATGATGTGATATTCATACTTGCTGCATTACAATAACAACCATAATGAAGGCAAAAGTAATTTCATGAGAGCACTTTCATCTGTCAAGTACAATAGATACTTTTTTACTTAGTTATTCTGTGTTACTCTGCAAAAAAGGAAAACGCTTGTGTTGTTTCAAACTGACACTGTTTCAGTCAAACACCACAAAATTGATTTTCATAAAACTAGTCCATATGATACGTGCTATATGACTTTGATTCTGGTCTGTTTCTTACATGCATTTATTGCATATGTGTTTAAAAGACATATATCAAACAAGCCTTAAAAAATGTGCTTTTACGATGGGCTTTTTGGAACTTGACAGATGTGGTCACTATAAACTGGAAAATTTCCACTGGAAGTACGTGTATGAGAAAATAATTAAAAACATATTCTTTTTGGAATCTCTTTAGTCTCATTTATGTTTAATAATCAGTAAACTACAAACGATGCAGTGCAAATGCCTTGATTGCTATTTTTCTTGTATAATGTTAATTAAAACATCATATTAGTGTGATAATGTTTTAAAATAATATTTGGCTTAATCTCACAGCAGCTGAGCACCATGAGTTTTCCAGCCAGTGAAACGTGTCAAATGTGAGTGTGGTTGCCTGATCTCCGTTAACAGCACTAAAAGCATTAACTTCCTATCTGACAAATTTAAAGGGTGCTTCATTTGTCTTCCAAGAAGCAATTTTGTGTTTTAACCACCTGTAGGAAGCTTTGTGACTCTCTCTCTCTCTCTCTCTCTCTCTCCCCTTAATGTGCCTCAGGACCTACGGCTGTGAGGTTCATTTGTTTGTGTAGTTTTCTTTGCCCATGTTTAATTACAATGGTGCAGCTGTTCCTCATTTACACTGGGGTCATATATTTGAATGTGTGTGTGTGTGTGTATGTGTGTGCATATCTCTCTCACTCTCTCTCTTTATCTCTCTCTCTCTCTTCAGGGCCTTGTTTGCAGAGAGCAAAAACACAGAGTGTCTAACGCTATCAGACTCAGAGGTACTGAAACAGGGATGATTTTGCGGTTCGACTTATAAGCCTCGACCGTTTGAATTGCAAGGTTGGGGAAAAAAAATCTCGTTATTAAACTGACAAAGGAACTATTTCCATCTTTTAAAACACACATAACACCTGTGTAATACTGATTTGCATTTACTCGAACAGGGAAGGCATGAAACCGAATGCCCAGGGGCTTCGAAAAATTCATGAATTGTTTTATAGATCAGGTGTAATATTTGTGATGACAGACTCATTTGCACTCTTATCCAGAATAGGCTAGAAAACTTGCCCTTCCGGACAGATTTTAATATACTGCGCCTTTCGTCTTGTGCGGTGGGAATCATATTTTACTAAATCAGGACCGCAAGACGCTGTTTCAATTGAAAGCTATGCGGAAATGAATGTTTTAAATGACTTTAAAGCTCCCATTTTAATGTTTAGTGTTTAAAATAATGGTAGCGGATGAAAGGCTGTTTTAAAGGCAGACAGTCTCATATCTCAACTAATCTAATTCTAAGCCCCGACCGCAAAACTTTTCAAAGTGTTTCTATAAAACAAATGGGTTTGGAACCATTTTTGACTCCATTTTCTATCCTTTCAGCGGGAAACCGTGAAGAAGGTATGACTAATACAAAACAAAATTGAGTATGACTTTCTGCTGGTTTCCTGTTGAAATGAGCTCCTTGTTTTCTCTGTCCACCGCCTTTCATTTCCATTTCACTTGTAGCTGTCCTGATAAGGTTTAAGTCTCTTTGAATTACCTTCTCTTTTGCTTATGAACGGCGTACACTTGCCGCGCTAAAATTAATTGCTCTCTTGTGCACCGCAGTGAGAGTAACGCATATTTTCATGCCTAATTTTAGGCTCATGAGTCGAGTTGAGTTTGCTGAGTGTGTCCTCTAAAAGCTTAAATGTGTAAACACCCAAAATATGGAACATCGATCAGCCTCAACCCCTCAAATAATAACTTGGGTAAATGACTTGCTTCAAAGCTTTTCACCAGACCATGAACAAGCACTGAGGGGAGTTTCTCTGAAAGTCAAGCGTGCAATTATAACTTTAAGTCTGTTATTTTGAGTCGATTTTGACCTCAAACACAGCTGCTCGCAGTGAGGACAAAAAATAAAAAATAAAAGGGATGTTTGTTGAAAACAGCATTTTTCCCCCCTTGCTCTTAAATTTTGCATGTAGAGGAAATGTCTGAAAGACTTTCAAGTACACTTTACACATAAAGGCACTTTTTTTAGCAGGAATATCTATCTATCTATCGAATAATCAGATCCTGTCTAATCTTGCTTGTCTAGTTAAAAATTATTTCCTTATTTAAAAATGATAATTCCCGCTGGCTATGTCTACTTAAATTCAGTTCAAATTCAAGAACTGGTCTTCATTTAAAAGCCATTCTCAATTCAATGAAGAATGTTTTCAATTTCTAATTTACAAAACAACACATTTCATATTATAATAGGCAAGTGAAAGAGTGCATATTGGTTATTAATTTGTTTCAAAATTGTCCTATTAGACACATTACCATTCAAAATATAAGGGGTTGGTTAGATATTTTTATAATTTTCTCTAATGCTCACCAAGGTGGCATTTATTTGATAGAAAAACACAATGAAAGCTGAATTGTCAGCATCATTACTTTAGTCTTTAATGTCACAAGATCCATTAGAAAAATGTTTATATGCCGATTTGAAGAAACATTTCTCATTATTATAGGTGTTATTATGCTGCTTAATATATTTGATGGAAAACAACATTATCTCCAGCACTTTTTAATGAATAAAAAGAACGAATAGAAAGAGTTTCATCCCCATTGATCAAAAAGTATTGGTAACTTGTTCATCAGAATTCTCACATCACGCTAAGACGGCATCATGATAACTGCAGTATTGATGTTTTGCACACCACCCTACTTTTTGCTCTTATAGGTTTTGATTACAGCTAATGATAAGCCTCAGTGCGTGGAGTCCATTTTGATGATTATGTTCCAGAGGAGAAAGGTGTGGGGCCCACCTGTTCTAGTGCCGCTGAAACATGATCTCACACTTGTCACAGGACAGCGATCGGGAACTCGCAACATGCCCTTCTTGATCGCAGGAGAACAGAGGACCAGGCATCAAAAGGCTGACAGGTGCCACTTAAACACCAAAGACTGAGCTGAATGAGGGGAAACGCAACAGGCCATTAGTTCACCTACAGATGGGCCCACAAAAGCCAGGGTGTGCTCCTTCACAAAGCTGCCGTGTGCATGAAGTCCCTCCACGCTACAGCACCACACAATGAGAGGCTGTTAGGCTATTATTGTGGTCAGAATAACACACCAAGAATGCAAACAAACACACAAATGTGTGTCTAACAGATGCTGGACTCATTGAAACTGCGCACATGGCGAAAAATAAACCGGAAAACATTGTGAATTTAATAAGCGGTGAATTACGCGCCTTGTGTGATGATGACAAACGCACTCAAAAACTACAAACAACGGAAAATGAATTATTATGGTGAGAGTCCTTTGAAGATATTAGCAATTAGACCGATGGCAAAAAAGGATGTTTGGGATTTTTTCAGGCTGCTCCAAAAATCCTGGATCCGCACCATAACTTTCATTACATTCTGCGTGCAAAAAAAAACCTTTATGTGAAAATGATTGCAATATGTTTCATAGTGAGATTAAACCAAACAATTAAGCTATTCTGGATTGGTTTTCACAGAGCCATCTGTTTGGATGTTTCCTCAAACTGGGAGCCTAATCAGCTATTCATATGTAGACTGTCATTGGGCAAAGCAGACACAAAAAATGAGATGCCTCCAATGAATCGCAATCACAGATTTGTGCCAGAGTTTTCTCGACGCGGATGGCGGCCCGAGAAAAAAAACATTCTCCCAGCCAAAATAAAGCGAACACATGTCCAGATTTTATGATCATTATGTTCAGCTACTTAATGAGTTGATCTTTTGGCATTTTCTGCATCGCACTGCACTGGCTGATATGCTAGCCGAGAAGGAAGCTAATTATATTTAGAAAATAATCTTATTCTGTAACAAACATGGCTGCAACGCTGTGTCACATTAGTTTGAATTACACGCGAGACAGACTCAGAGATTGGAGAGGGCTGAACTAGGACTGACGACCAGCATCGTAAACACAGACACAGGCGATGTAAACATGTCACTAAAATTCAAGGCCGTAAAACGCAACTGAACGCCGTCTTTCTCACAGGAATGCTCATGTTTACGGCCTTGCGTTTTCCACAGTGACAAACACGAAAACGGAAAGCAAGCAAAATTCACACACAAAGTGACACCTTAGCACTTCAGCACAGGTCTCTTCTCACTGACTACCACATGCTCTTTTAGCTCTTTAGTTACAACACACTCCACTTATGCAGATCTTACTTTGTCAGTCCCGCAATTAAATGCACCACTGATAGATTTCCCAAACCACCTAGGCTGATTGCAGATACCACATTATTTTCCTCAAATCTGTTTTGCAGGTCTGGCCCTCTGGGTCTGTGAAACGAGCAGTGACAACAATAATCATTCTTCCAGCATAATTAACAACACTTCTGTGGGCTTGGAGATCATGACCGGCAATCATTCTGGACGAGAGGTGCGCTGATTACACTTTTTCCTTCCAGAAACAGAGTAACGATCCAGTGCCAGTGCTCTTTTATTCACTGTACACCTCACTGTGGAGAACTGTCGAGGGCTGCACTAGCCTGTAACTACAAGAAATAAGATCAAGAAATGTGTACGAAAAAATCCTGCAACATAAACAAACAAAAAACCATCCAGGGGTTTTGGAATTTCTTATGTCAAGGACACTGTGTTTCGGAAGCCTGCAGGCAGCTATATATTTGATGAAAATTTAAAACATGGACATTTAGCTTATATAGTCATTGTCTTAAAAGTAAAAGCAATTCTTAAAATATGACACACAAAAAAATACAATAAAAACCACAAATTCTTTGTATAGCACTTTTATAATAATATTGATCCTTTTTTATTTTCTTTGAAATGAACAGTAACCAGTGGAAAATACTGTTTTGTTTTTAACAAAACATTTAATGGACCTGGTTAAATTCATAACCAAATGTGCCACACAAATGTGAATAAGCAGAATGAAGAGGAACAAATGTCAACTTCACTTTTAGTCTGTTCCTCACAAATGACTGTGAGGTCATATGTCTGCACCGATAATACTTTTATGGTGTTATTTTTATTTATTTAGTCTTTTTTTTTAAAGAGCAGGATCAGTCACGTCTGGTATCCAGGTTTTGGATGGCAAAAGAAATGTGGCTTTAGTGATAAAGAACGATAGAGAGTCGCAGATAGATAGCGTCATTTATGGTTTGCAAATAAATTGGTGCTGTGCTACAGTTCCTGTGTGAGTGTTTAGACAGTATATTATGTATTTAATATCCACAAGCGGGAAAATTATACGTGGACATGTCCATAAAGTCAAAGTAAACAAAGCGAGCAGATTTTCTACCACATAATGGAAGGAAGTGAGCTGAAACAGGCCACATGTAAAATGGTCTTATATAATGAATGTGTGTTTGTGTTTATGATTGTGTTGTTGAGTTGTATGTTGACCTGTAGAGTGGTAATGAACAGTAGCCCGAGCCACAGAGCCTGTCTCTTTAGATATGCACACATGATATGCAATTAAAAACTCTATTCACATTCCAGTGAGGCTGTCAATCAGAGGCAAATCCTTTTTGACAGTAGCCAGTGAACCGTGCCAGCTAGCCACTGAACAGGAACTCAAACAGTAATGGCTTTTGTTACCAGCAAAACCAAATTTGGATGCAATTAAGTTGACCTTAAATGAGAATATATGGATATTGTGGAGACGAGACAATAATTGGATCTCGCTGTGTTCTTTTTTTTCCCTTTCAGCAAGTGTGGTTTAGCACCTGCTGCCAAGATAACAGTGAAGAGCTACTGGAAATATTAAATGTTCAGACTTAACATACACATTTTATAAAGATATCTGACAAGTGTGGGGGGGTGTGAAGAAAACAATATCACATCAGTAATGTGCTGCACTTCTTTGTGCGGTTGTGCTTCGAGCTTGACCTAGGCACAACATGAGCAAAGATCACAGCTTATGTCAACATCTCACATTTATGACAATCCACCCATGTGTGGCCGGCTGGTGTAATGTTGACACATGCTGTTGACATAGGAAAAACTCCCAGATACCCGTCAGTGGAAGGATATCTCTTTTTAATGCATGAGAGCAAGCCATTTTGGGAGTTACACTATGTTTTAAAACGATTCAAACATGAAGGTGTTGAAGCCCTTAACACTATACACTTAACTTCTGTCTAGGATGACATAACAATTCAACAAAACACAAACCAGAAATACAGTTTTTGGCTTTTATGTTTTAAAACTTTTATATTTCATATTTTACTTTCATAAAGTTTTTTTTTTAATCAGATGATCAGTGATCAATATTTAAAACTTACATTTTAAATAAATTAAATATTTGATTCACGTTACACTTTATTAATGTAATATGAATTTTGAAAGTTTAAAATCTATTCATTGTGATAGAGCAATAAAAATCTAATATTTAAAAGAGGAAACAAATAAATAAAAATAAATTAATTTAAGACATTCGATGGGGGAATACACCGTTCGAATGCTACTTTTCATGCTAGATTAATTTTATGAGTTTACCAAACATTTCTTATAGTTTTATCTCTAATAGTTACAAATCTGTACATTTTAAAGTTGAAAAAGTCAGCTGTGGTTGCCAGGTGACAGTAAAAATTGTTTATTTAATTAACTCTTTCATACCGCCCAAGTTTAGTATTTAAAATCTGTTTTATCATTCTTTTTCTCCACAAGCTGAATTAAGTACTAATATATAGAAAGTGCACAGTGACATTAACACAAATACCATCTTAGCAACAGAGTTTGTGAATCATGCACTTCAGTTTGAGCCGAGAACAATACAAATTTCAGATCTTTGTACACCAAACCACTTACCATCATGACATCACATGAACGATACAACATCAAAAACAAACAGACTGCTGCAAGCATTGATTTCCTCTCACATTTAGGAGTGTGGTTTGCTCTAAAGGCCGAGGCTGGAGGGGGGCACGGATGAAATGCCCACTCAGTCTCACCCTGTCATCACATCACTCTTTCTGAGAAGCAGTGACCTGGTAAACAGAGATTACCAGTGCAGGCTCCTCTCTACTTCTCTCTGAGTCAAATCAGCTTCTACTTCTAGTGCTCAGGTGATAAGTCCGTTAGCTCCTTTGTTTAAAATGCACATGCGTGTAATGATCATTGCAGCTGGAGTTGTGTGTGTGGGGGTGGGGGGTTAGTCAGTTTTGGAGTGAGGTTTGAGTACTGCTCTTGACTAACAAACACAAAAGACAGCGTATTATGTCAGGGTCGACATCCTGGGACCCTCTGACATCCTGGACCACCAAAGATCTCAGTAATTTCAACTTAATTGAAAATGCCTGTGGCTGAGACACACACACACACAGCAGACTTTATATTACAGAGCATGGCCCATGACAGCAATACATATTTGAGATATCTAATTTCTCATCCGTTTTTAATGTAATCTCCTTAAGAGAAGGAACGTACTAACTAAGACATCAAAACCACAGATTCAGGAGACTCTTGTCTCTAATTGTATAAAAAAAAAAGTTTTGCAGGTTTTCCACGGACGAATGTTTATAGGTGTCTGTCTTGAGACAAACTGTAAAAACGAGTGGGTATTAAAAAATGTTTTTCAATAAAAATGCATAGGCCTGTTCTGCTCACCAACAAATTCAGTTATCTTGCATCAGCCAAATTCATTCATACACTGAGGCCAAAAAAATGTGTAGAAAAAAGATAATGACAACTAACAATGTGCTAACATGATATTTTAAAGTTGCAAAACTGAAATGGTATCTTTTTTGTAGAACGTACTGTATTTCAAGCATTTTCTACACTGTAAACACCATTCAGACCTTGTAGGTACAAACCCAATTAGTTAGATCAGACTTCTGCTATCCCAAGACTTGACAGCACACAAGAGTTTAGACTGTAAACAAGGGAAACCTGTGAAATCTGGGAACATACAAGCTCTCACCATTCCTTAAAACCACATCAACAGCGGACTTACAAGACAATGAGTCATGCGTAGTGTTAACAGCTTGCTTGCATTATCTCATTGGCTGTAATAACTTAAGAGTCTGCAAACTCCATTAAAGCAGCGACTTGAGCACCAGCTGAAAGTCATTAGGCATGAAATAAATCGTTGACTTTGATATAGGTCGGCTTCAGCAGAGTAGTTTTGTTGGCCATTAATGGTCAGGGGCTGCATCTTTGCCGGTTTTCATAATCCCAAACAGACTGTAATCCAATCCTACCCATGATGCCACACTCTCTCTCTCTCTAGAGCACCCCTCAAGACCACTCTTGACTTCCTTAACAGCAGCGCTCGTGTATTAAAGCACACATCTGAGGTGCAGATTCGGATTCAAAGAGTCCTCTACGGGGTCTTCAAATTCAAATTTAATTGCTTTCACATTTATTTGCTTGCCAAACACTTTCTTAGCAAACCGACACAGTGTCTTGTGACAAAAATGCCAGAGGAGGTAGAACGATAAGCACGGGGCGATAAGAACCAAACTGTATGGCGCAGGAAGTGTGAAGCATTAGTGTGTTCAAAGTTGCTCCGTTTTTTTGTTTTTTTTTCACCTCACAGCAATAACTTCAGACTCGGAGAGTGTACCTTTCACGGCACAAAAAAGCATCGTGCTAGAAAAACACAGACTTTCCTGCATTTACAGGTTTTTGCTGAACTGCAGAAAATCCACAACAAAGTGCACTGCAACTGAACGCTTTTAAACCAGCGCATGTCTCCGAGGCTCCGGACTAAAATCCATAGCATATGAATAAAGATACAGTGCTTGTTTTTATATCTATCTGTCCAAATCAAACAGAAAGAGTGCGGGCCGTGGTCTTCAGGGATCTAAGGAGAGCAGGTAGGGAGGAAGGTAATCAGATGGGGGGCTTTGTGCACAGACTGAATCAGTCCCACTGGCAGTGTGACCCCCGTTTAGCCACATACCATCAATTTCTGTCTATTTGTTCTGTAGATACCACACACCACTGTCACAATCTCACTTGTTTGCTCTGCTGTGTACCCCCACTACCACCACAACCCCCCCCCCACACTCCTCCAACTCCAGCTCCCCTCCTCCCTCTCTTTCTGAATTGCTAAGATGAAAAATCTCGAGTGGAGTTGATATAGGCTGACTTGCCTCTGCAGTAAAATTACACTATATAGATTATATCTGAAAGCCCTTCCCCTCCTTCCCTCCCTCTTCCTTTCCTCCCTACCCCCGCCACCCTCTTTTCTCTCTTCTCTCGGGTTTTATAAACTCAGCAAAGATATTAACAATTTACTGCTGCACATCAAAATTACATCTAACAAATGAATCACTGAAACAATGCAATGAAATTGTGCTTTCACTAAAAATGTGATTCATCCGTAAAACCTTTCAGTGTGTATGTGACTGCACTTAGACATGGATATGAGACCTATGGCAGTGAATCAAGAAGCATTGAAAGGAATAATACAACCCCAACCCCCACTATATCACCCCACAGTAACCCTACCCCCTCCTCATTCACACACACACACACACACACACACACACACACTCCCTCTCTCTTCCCCATCTCTCTTTATCCTGCGCACATGCATTGCACACACACAGTAACAGCACCATCATTAGGAGAAATAGAGGAATACAAACCCCACATATCTCTGTTGTTCCTCAGGGACTTAAGAGGATAAATGAATGCCGTTGGTATAAAATACAAAACATAGATATGACGTGAAACGCATTAATAAAGAAACACGCACTATTTTGTTGTTTGCGCATGTTGTGAAAAGGACAGTTTGTTGATGTCCACGAGTTTGGGGGCTGTGATGAAGAGCAGGTGTATTTAAGTAAGAGCGCGCTACGCTTTGTTACCAACTTAAATAGAGCGTTTTATTATTATTTGCATATTATTTACAATCCGCGCGCGGTTTCTATGGCAACCCAAAACAGCGTTTTTAAGTTCGCGACGTAAAAAGCACGTGAAAACGCCGAAGTGCGCGTTTGAGAGTTACACAAATAAACATTTCGTAGTGAGGAAAATATAAACAGTCAATAGTCACACGATTTGAATACATTTGCGATATCGCGCTCAATCGCTCCGACTTTCTCCGACTCTCCGTGACAGTCGGGTGAAGTGCAAACTTTGGACAAGTCCACAACAGTCTTCATTCAAGTTCAGCCAGGCGAAACTCAAACAAAACACGTTCATGAAGACCCACATCAAAAAAGATCATGCATCATAAAACGAAGCTTTACCTTATTGCAATACGGAGAGTCCGAATAGTGCGACTGTCCCAGTCGGGAAGGATCTGTTGCTGATGGTGGAGGAGGTTGTGGATAAAATCTCACGTCCATTTCAGTAAAAACATCAACCGGCCCCTATTGCCTTTCCACTAGAAAACGTGTTCCTCGCTTACTCAAAAATCGCAACGCAAATAAGAGAAGAAGGTGCAAAGTGAAGACGCGAAGAGGCTCTCTATTGCGCCTCACATCCGTTCCGCGGTTTTCGCAAAAACTTTTATATGAACCTCTACCTCAGTCGTCTTACAATAGAGAGATACCGCGGAAACAAGCGCTAAGGATCGGAGAGAACAAGAGCATCTGGTAAGTCTGTGTTGACTGCTGTGAGTAGAGATGTGTATCTTCTGTGCAGCTGTGGCTCAGTGTAACTGCTCTATGGAGAGAAGCGAGCGCTTTGCCAATGTTCACACACAAAAGACTCGCAACACACGCGGCGCTACCGCTGAGCGGCCACAGGGGGCGCTGCGATGTGCGCTCCGGCTTCAGGATTTGCATCACTTTGCCTATGATACTGTGAAACTGTCTAAACATATGGGGACGGAAGATTCCGTTTAGCCGTGCCAGTATCGCTCTTCAATGCGAACATATTTCTGACAGGAGTGTCTTCAGATTGTATCAAAATGAAATGAAAGTCTACAGAAGTGGTTCAAACCCGTAGGACTGCGTACATTAGATGGCTTCAGCAAACTTCCAAACTACGCCTCAAGATTAATTTAATTATTTAAAACAATAGCTATTTCATATTTTAATATAGCAAAAATACAGTTTACTGAAGTATTGTAAACCAGCACCATATGTTCAGTTTGTTTTTATCTAAAGTTATGGAACCATCAGATTAATTACTGTTAAATGTTTTAGTATAACAACACTATGAGGAAAGTCAATAGTCAAAAAATCTCTGGTCTACAGCTGTAGCAATACTAAGAAAACTGGAAGCTGGAAGTGTGTGTTTCAGATATTAGACTTTATAAAATGAATGTTGCTGTAGAGCGCTCCATACTGTCGTAAACTTCCACTCCTCATATTTCAGAAGTAATCTATAACCAACATTGACCATAACTGATATTTACTCAGCTTGTTGAGAAATCTATTAAGTTTATAAATATATATATATATATATATATATATACATTACTGTGCAAAAGTCTTAGACAACTAGCATTTCAGCAACACAAAATGGTTTTAAGTGGGTAAGTTCTATCTTTTGTGGAAATATCAGTTTACATTTCCAAACATTATTTTTGTCATTAATTGAATAATGTAGCGATATTATTGTCTACACAAGGAGTCTGATCTGATTATCATCCAGTTTGTCTGGAATGACATGAAGTAACAGAACAAACTGAGACAGACTAAATCCAGTAGAACTGTGGCAACGTCTCCAAGAAAAAACCTACCTGGAAAGCTACCTGAAAAACTATGGGCAAGTGTATCTCGGAACAGAAGCTGTTTTACCAAAAGCTGTAATACCAAATATTTGATTTAATTTAGTTAATAGAAGTTAATTGATAAAATGAATTCCATTTATGGCATTATCTTTTTAAAAGCATCCTCATTTTAAAGCATTTTTACAGAAGTGTCTAAACTTTGAACAGTATACTGTAGCTTTCCAGGTAGGTTTTTTACTTCATCGTGGAGATGTTGCCACAGTTCTTCCGGATTTAGCCTGTCTCAGTTTGTTCTGTTACTTTTACTTTACAGTAATAATAAATGTAAAACATTCAGAGCAATGTTTATATTGCTGCTTATTTATTATTTTTTATAGGACAACTGCCTTTCAAAACAGGAACTATCAGTTATAGCTTCTGAAATAATTTGTTCCAAAGTACCAGAAGCGATTAACTTAAATTCTTAAGAAATGTATAATCAATGAAGATAAAACTAGTAATTTCTTAGCAGCTACAACCAAAGCAGCTTTTACAGAATTAAAATAAAGAGCTGACAGGCTTCACTAATCACTCCAGACCTCAGCACACAGTCTATTTAACAATTGTGCACAGACGTAGGCTTGAGCTATTCTGAATTCTAGTTTTGCTCTTAAAAAAAAATTAAAAAGGTTATTTAGAGAATATCTATCTATCTATCTATCTATCTATCTATCTATCTATCTATCTATCTATCTATCTATCTATCTATCTATCTAT
>JAUCNO010000385.1:1452502-1503772 GCA_032353835.1 Enteromius viviparus
CGATGGTACTTAAGCCGAGGCGGATGAATGAAATTAGGAATAATAAATTGGCTAGTGGACGATAATACTAATGAGCGCCGATGGGTACCGGTTGTGCTGACACTCCGCGTGCTTCTTCCCGAAACTATGTTAAAACATCCCTTTATAATGAATCTCCTGAATTAATGATTCAGTGACAAATATATTTTAACAGTTTCCACCCACCAACTATGTAATCGACACACAATCAACCATTATTTGAAGTGCTAGTTACTTTCAAAAGGTAATTTGGGCTATTTTAATCACAGCCATAGACATCAATGTAATAATGTTGTTTTATCACAGTGATAATATGAGTGACTGTCAGAGAATAATACTGTGTACAGTCGCTGCAAGGGACTGTTTCCTTAATTCCACTCATGCTAAATTTCTATCCATTCTGCCTGAATTTCTTTAGGCTACTTTTAAACTGTTGCCATGGATTGATTTTTTCCAGGGTTAAAGGTTTGTAAATATTGCATAAAATACACTTGAGTGAAATTATTGTATTAAAACATTTTACATTCTGCATATGATAAAACTGTGCTAGATGTTATGGTCTGTGTAGAATGGTCACTGGTAGGAAGCCTTTTAGCGGTTCTTACGATCATTCTACATAACAGTGACTGCAAAATATGCTTTTTTAAGATATGGAAGTCACTACTTTAACCCCTCAGATCCCCCTCCCTTGCACCCTTTTTGTCTGCATCCTAACTAAAATATGGTCAACCTAATTAAAGGGGTCATATGATGTTGCTAAAAAAAATAATAATTGTGCAATATTTTGTGTATTTATGCGGTTGAAATTTAAAATATTTTTTACATACTGTACAAGCCTTAAATCCCCTTCTTTCTGTAACACATCGACAGGTTGTGAGTCTGAAGCAGCAGACTGTCCTTGCAGAGGTAGAATTGCACAGCCACATAGGCAGCTCTGTCAGGTTCAAGAATCAGTTCTCAGTAAAATGCGCTGAACACATCTGAATATTACGGTGAAAGTGTTCTGGAAGAGTGGTGTAAGTACTACTAAACCGCTGATTTATAGCAGTGTCCTCTTTTGGAAGCCTAACAAAGTAGTTTCACTTTTACAATGAAACACAGCACCTGAAGAACATGGCACTGGCAACAAAACTACAGCAAGAAAAGTAGCTCCGCCTGTTTTTTGTATAAACATTTTAGGTGGTGTTATAAAAATAAACCCACGTGGTGACAGAGATGTGGGGGGGTGTTTTACGCATAAGAGAAAGCAAACTTGAAATTGCATCATATGACCCCTTTATATGTTAAAACGGCTTGCCATACGTGGCCTGCAGCACTGAACTGAATGCAGGCAGTTAGCGTCTGTCCGCATCGAGCCTGGCAGTGAGCTGATATAAGAGTCACATTCCTGTCTTTATCTGCTGTGTAAGACCAGACGACGTTGAACTCGTCAGAACCCCGGAGGATTTTAAACATGCTCTGGATGAATAATGATGGATAACCGGGGTCTGCTGCTGGAAATGCGATAATTTCTCTACAATGGGAAATCCTGCTATGTTACTGGAGTTGTGTTTTATAACGTCGGAAGTATGCCAAGTTTATAAACGCGCGCTGAGGAAAAGATTTATTCTGTTTATTTTATCCTGAAATAAAGATACAGACTTTCATCAGCTTTGGCAGAAAATCACCCAACTATTACTCAACTGCATGCAGGCTTTTTATTAAAAACAAACAGGTTATCACACACAAAGTTATGAAATATGTACAGGGAAAATAGAACTTTAGAACATTAACTGTCTGAAAGTCTTTGAATTATAGCCTTTATCAAAATATCAAACCAAGTGGAAAATATTTTAAGGAAACAGCAAAAAAAGGAAGTGATATTTGATCAAATATGGATGTAGATAAAAAAAAAAAAAGAATTGTGGACGTATTAATGCTTTTTATATCTGTGAAAAAAGAATTGAAATATAAAATTTGACCATGGGATAATATGCCCCTAAACCCACCCCCTAAAATATTATTATTTATGAAATGTTTATTTATTTATTCATTTAAACCTATGGTCTAAATGAATGAAAACCTTTGAGTTATGACATATCTTCAGTTAAAATATGGGTTCCTAAATATAGGCCTACCAGTGAACAGAAAAAAATTTACTTTCAGATGAATCTTTTTTAAGTGTATTCTGCTTTGTCCATCTTCGGTTACTCAATAATTTAAACAAATTGTTAAAATACAATTTTAAATTAAAATAGCTCTTTTAAAATTTAACAAGGTAGCCTATTTTACTTTTGAGATAATTTTAAATAATTACCTGCACATAATGACTACACCTGTGTAAACTGTGAAAACAGAACTGACATCATAACTCATACATCCACTAATGCAATGAAATTCATTTTTAAGTGTGTCTTAAGTGCCTAAATGCTTTGTGGGGCCACCATATAACCACAGAGATAAGAAACATTAGCTAGGACTTCTCTCAGAGCAGAAATATGATTCACCCTGTATCAGATCATGATAAAGTGGGGTCATGAAATAGTGGATAAAGAAAAGGAGCCATAACTGGTAAATCTCACACAACACATCGTTTGGGCATGAACTGTTAACCTGGGATAGTGAGTGCAAATGGAGAGGGGAAGGAAGAGGGAAAGTTTTGCATTTCATTGAAACATTTCTCACACAATTTATCTCAACCTTAAAGTGTTCAGCGTCAAAATCAACTGTGCTGAAGCTGACTTGCCGCTATTAACATGTCTAAATAATCAACATAACATCCTCTCGTTTCCAGAGTTCATCCTAAATAAAGACACATGTGGTTGATTATAGTGGTTATAGTCTTTTACACTCAACAGGGCATGCTCTCGGAGTATACTTCTTTTGAGCAAATAATTACTTAATAGTTAAAAAGAACTTTTATATAGTATGAAAGTAATCTGAACATACTACATGTGTCCTGTTGCATTGAATCACTAACTTCCACAAAATATTTTTTTAATGTTAGTGTTTGTGTGAATGACTCTGAGCACCTTCTATATGTGTTCATATTTAAAAGCTGCTTGTGATGGGCTTTGGTTCATCATGTGACTCTCTCATCACCTGCATTTGGGGCTGATCAGTGTATTTCAAAGATACAAAACAGATTTCAGTACTTTAACAGGGGTTTGTTCCAAAAAAAAAGTTTACCAAATAAGCCAGGCTTATGGCAGATAGTCTGACTCATTTTAATACAAATGAACTGGCAATACTGAAATTAGCCTGGCTTATACTCTAATCTTGGTTTGAGGAACAGGCCCCAGGTTCCCCCCATCATTATATCAGTTAATAAAAATTACGGTATTCAACTGTAAATTTAACTTAAATGTAAATACTTTAGAAACCTAGAATATTGTTACTGTATTTTTTACGGTTGAATTGCGGCAACAACACCTGTCAGTTTTTCACCATTAAAATTTATTTAGAAAGATTTATGTATTTTTACAGTGTTTGATATTGCTATATAAATTGCATGGCAATCCTTTTATAATTGTTTTGTACTATGGCATGGGTTTATTATATTTTAGTTTTTCCTAATTATTTAATTATTTCTTATTGTGTTACTTTTGCTTATGCACAAAAAAAAGTTCACACTTTATATTAAGTGGTCTTTACTAAGATATTGTTTTTTAAAAACCATTTTTTCCGCTATTAAGGTGGGATACAGGTAAGGTTAGCGACAGGTTTCTCGCTATGGGTAGGGTTAAGGTGTAAGGGATCGGTCAACAGTGTAAATATAAATGTAATTACAGAAATTAATAACAGACGTAATTACAAAAAGTTGTTTTTTTAATGTAAAAACATACATACACAACAATAAACCAAATGATTACTTTAAATGTAAGTAAGGCCATCCAGGCATCCATAGTATGTATCCAGAGTTATTTGCGAATATTGTTTGGGAAGTATGCAATTTAGGAGTCTTAATTTACCAAAAATCCTAATGTGGTCATATTTCATTTACATTACTCATACTTAAGGTTATGACTGTAAAATAAATGCCAAAATGATGAGGTGCCATTACTTCATAGGACTGGACTTAAAAGGCTTTTATCAAATCCAAATATAAAATTAAAGCAACAAATACAACTATAAAGCCATTTATACGGTAAGTTACTGGGATACTATTCAGTCAGAGATAAAACACCATTGGACCCTGAAGGGGGTTTTGTTTTACAGTTATGACCATCTGAATGTTCATTATCTATTATACAGCACAGACAGCGAAGCAGAAACATGGTCTTCATGGGTGTTTTATTGGATGTGTATAAAAACAGAAACAGCCGTGTCAGGGAGCGGGAGAGAGCGTCTGAAGGCTGGTCTTCACGGTAGACAGATTCTGTTTCCAGGAGCACAGCGTGTCATACAGCTGCTGCCACTGCTGCTTGCCAAAGGTGCGGTGTGTGCTGTGGCTACAGGAAGTGAGACAGAAGCCAATCACGTCAGTAAGGGAAGATTTTCAAACACAATCCTTACTACTAATGCAACATACCATCTTATTTTAGGTTTTCAAATTGACTGAAAAAAAATAGGTGATGACTTACCTCACCACAACCTTCCTCTGCGTCTGGTCGATCTTGCAATAGACCATTTTGGTCCGAACAGCTAGAAATTCACAGGAAAAGACAGTAAGTATGTGTGGTTGTACAAAAATATGGACAAAGTGTTTTTTTACTTACAGACATATCGTAATGGCAAAAGAGGTTCTTTTAAAATATACAGACTATAAATTGTCTGCAAAAGGAGTGTCCAGCCGTACCATCAATGACGAAGGCCTCCACGTCTTCAGCACCGATCTGTAGCTCCTGCTGCATGGTGTCAAACAAGATCTCCTTCATCTCCACCGCCATGCCCATGAACGTCAACAGCCTCATTTTTGCCATGTTCTGCTCATGAGACAAACCTGAAAACACAACATGAAGCATTCGGTATTTAACATGATCCTCAAAGCAACATTAGGTCCTTTCGCACCGCAGGAACTATTTCATGATACCCTAACTAACAGTAGAACTACCCACTGCCGGTGTGAATGCAACCCTTTTAAATGGTACTGGGAAATAGTTTCCAATAGTTTCAAGTACTTTAGTACTGGATCTATATATTATACAATTAACAAAAGCAAAAAAGGTTCTCTGACACTTGTAAGTATAGTAGCTTTAGCATGGTAATTTTATTGTTCCTGATTCAATTAGATCACACAAAGCCACTGATGGGAAAAATAAGCTGAAAAATTGGGCGGTTGCTGTTAGGCTCTATTAAAATGTTATTGGATGTAGGTGAAAAAGACACTGACAGACTATAAATATTCACCGTTTCACTCTCTCAACAGAAAATCTGTTTACGTTAATTATAAAATCATCAAATAAGAAGGTCATTGAGCCGTTTCCATTAGAGTTCAGAGGGAGGCGCACACGGTTAGATCAACACTTCATCAGGACTGGTCTGAATTGGCTGTCGCTGGTCAATGGCAGGGAGGATCCCGCTCTAATTAATGCAGCCTTTTAAAGAACCAAAACTGCTGAGGCTCAAATTCCAGCGGCCCACTGACACCCCAGATAACAAGCACGGGTGTGAGCCAGTGCTCAACACTCAAAACTAATAAAAGATGAGCACTAATGCACAAAAGACACTTTATTAAAAGCTATTTTAAATCTGAAGCAACACTCATCAATGCTAATTAACAGTAGCTTTAAACTATTGGTTACACTAGATCAACCACATTAAAAATACATGCTTTTATATAAATGAAGATAAAATTACTAGTGCTGTCAAACAATTACAAAAATTGCAATTCTTTTCTGAAATGATAATTTTCTACATTACAGTAATTGAGAGTTATCAATTTGAACATTTATTAGACTTAAACTTAAGGCATTCTTCACATAAACCAACTTGATACCAGGTCCTAGGGTCAAAACTGTCCTCCAACAGTGTGTATTGGTGCCATGTCTGAAACATCTAACATTCGGTGCTGTCATAAAGATATTCTTGGACCGAATAAATGCCTTTCTTGGCAAAAAGGAGTGGCCAACCTTAACTCCACCACTGGGTTAAATTTTTAACACTTTCAACTTCCAAGAATAATGTAACAAAATATATAAATAAATAATTTATATGGTTGTTTGGTGTTTTAACACCATGCCAGAGGTCTTGTGTATTTGATACACAGTAGTAAACATTTGTGGATCAGGAAAGTTGTTTTAAGACAAGTACGCAGTTTTTATGGACATATGAAAGGTTTTGATCCACTTATGTGGACTAGTATAAAACTGCAAACTAAAAACCTATACAAGGTTTTTAATAGGATATTAAGGCATCAAAATTAAAGGGTTACTCCGCCCCAAAATTAACATTTTGTCATCAATCACTTACTCCCATGTTTCTTTTCATACAATAAGTATTCTTGTAGCTTTTTAACATTACAGCTGAACCACTGATGGCAGATGATGTCTTTCATACTTTTCTGGACCTTCACAGTGTTTATTACTTGGCAGTTAACGGGACAGTCACAAGTAGAGCTGGGCGATATGGCTGAAAACTGTATCACGATATCAGTGTTTCATATCGGTCGATATCGATGTTTTTATGACCCATTTAAAATAAGGACCAGGAGAAAAATATATTTAATTTAAACATTTTTATTTTAAACTTAACTTTCCTCTGATCATACTCCCCTCGGTTATTAAGACAGAAATTTCACTGCCTCCGTTATATCTTTGCAGCGTTTAGATTCTTTTTCATAAGGCACTGATGCATAGTACCTCTCTCTCCACGGTGGTCTGCTGCTTGTGCGCTGCTGCAGCTACAGTTGTTGATGGTTGAATGCGTGTGTTCTTAAAGGTGAGCGCGGCTAAGGTGGTACATCAAGTTCGTGGTTGTATACAGTCTTGGCGGGGACGGCGGTCTTGCATAATTTGCAGACGACACTGGTCTGACAACGGGCATACTTACAATATCCAAAAACGGCCATCGGCGAGCTGACTTTTACTCTTTTATTTACAGTTTCCTCGCTCGCTGTTGGCTGTTAGCGTATCACTCCCTACATTGCTAGGTCACCAGAGAGTGACTGCCTTTAATGCAACCAAACTAGCTTCCCACGCTGTGTTTTCTGTTGATGGGAAGTTCAGATCACCTTACAGACTCGTTCACTTGAGTCTCGTTTAGCAAAATGAGCGAATCTTTTTTCGAGTCATCTCGTTCAATTTTTAAAAAGTATAAATGAAATGCTTTTTCCTTAACACTAGTAATCCTCGTAGATACGTACACGCACGCTGATCTGATTCTTTTGGCTTATGGAGCTATCATGTGATGAACGAACGACTCGATAGATGACCTAATCAATTCTTTTTCCGTCTCTGACTGAATTTGATAGACATTTGGTGCCGTCACGTCACGTTATGAACGAACGACTCAAAACCAAAGACTCAAAACAGTTGAATTAATTCCAGTAAGGACGTTTCGCAATGCGCATGCAAAGACTGATCGAATCACTCCCCGAGATGACTCGTTCTTCCCAAGTCACATTAAAGATTTGTTCAAAATCAATAATTTAATCAATATAAAAAATATCTAATATTTTATCGGACACATTTTTTATTGATATCGATCATTTGCCTTTACATTTATTGTTATCGTACAGTTATCGTTTTATCGCCCAGCCCTATATATATATATATGTATGCAGGTATATTCTTTTAAATTAAAGATCATATATAAGCTCTTGTAAAAAGGATATATATGTGAAGCTTTCTCATTCCACCAGTTAGGATTTTTTCTTCAAATTACTATCGGAATACATTAATATGTATACATCAATATATGACAACTCCACCTTCACCTTGCACAATCAAACACAATTTCTAGCACTCAGTCTGGCATATTTCCATTGCCGAATATAAAAAACCTAACTAGCAAAGCAAGCTAAATTTTAAATTGCTTTGCTTTGTGAGATGTCCCCAGACTGGTGAACCTTTTGCACAGTGCCACGTGCAGCGCATGTCTCAACAATCCTCCCCCTCTGAGAGCACACAACTGTGTCAGCTTCACTCCCGTCACCCTACACCATGCGACACCGCCAGGATGACACCAAAAAAAAAAAAAAGAAAGAAAGAAAGGAAAAGCAAATAATTTAAGAAAACAATCCTCTAAATCAGCCACTTCAGAGGAAGCAAAACAATACTGATGTTTTACGAAAATACCCAGGTGAAGTGCTCAAGTATTCAGAGCACTTTGCAGGAGTTGGGCTGCATTGGTGTGTTTGTGGCCTAGTTTTGTGAAGTGGGCTATTAAGTCATTCCATTCAGCTTTTTCACGTTCCACGTTATTCAATTAGCAAGTCTCGCCAAACAACATTCTTCAAACTGAGAGCTGACTAGACACAAATATGGGAGCTGAAAACCAAAGCAGCTGTACGATAGCATTAGGAAATGCCACATCTGAGAGTAACAACAGCAGCAGCTTGAGATTTCTTAAAAAAGACTGATAACAATGTACCTCTCCTATGCAATCACTGCTATATATCAGGCCACAGCTTCAATGGCTTACTTCCAATATAGCAATTCCACATCCTTTACTGTTTGGACAGCATCCAAACACAATCCTCAGGGTCAAAGACTTCCGAGTAAATGGAATATCATTCTATAGAACACACTGATCAGAACTCATTCAGACTTCTTAAGACCCTGATGGGCTGACAATGTGAAACCCAATAGGTTTCCACAATCCTGTTCATTAGCCCTGTCACTGATGTAAGCTTTGAATACAACCATGGGTAAATGAATGTACTGACCTGCAAAGAGAATACAATTCTGTGGGTGAGCCAATAACCTCATGTGCCGTAAGATGCCACGGGGGAAATATTTGCAACTACTTTTCATACAAGACAATCAATCGCCCACTAATAGCTTTCATTTGTCTATGAGGTTTATTCTCAATTACATTAATAATGGATTTGAACGGAACAAGTCAATGAACGTCTACTATTCTCACAAATTCTTTAGTCATTTGAGCTTGATTCAAACCAGAAATCTTTTTCATTTGGAACCAAAATACAACACTACAAGTGCCTTCTCTTGTTGCAAGATAGGTAAGGAGCAATTTTATTCCAGAACCTCCACGGTTATTAGCTTAAGAGTGAAAACAGGGTGATAAATTAGCTCTCAAGCCCACACAATGTGTGTGTGTAGGCCTTAACGTGTCAACCATTGCAAACTCAAGAACATGCTTGGAGTGTATCATTCAAGCACGCTGCTCTAAACAACATAGGTGCTGCATTTTAAAGAGGACAAGCAGTAAATACACGACCTCGGCTCTTTAAATCACAAGTGCCATTGAAAATAAAGCGCTGCTAGAGCTCACCTCCAGATTTGTCCGAGCTGTAAGATGTGAATGACGGACTGCAACAGCCAGATACAGAGGGAACAGGACGCTGAGCGTGTCTTACTAGTCCTGGCTGCGGTAGCGCTGTTGCTGCTGTTGCTTGTGGTGTTGCTCTTGCTCGCCGTGGACGCCTGTCTTTGAGGCGTAGACGGGTGGGCTCCAACGTCTCCGTGCGAAGCAGAGCAGCTGAGCAGCTTCCCGTCCATGTGGGAGCAGCTCGCCGCGCCGCCACCGCCGCCGCCGGAGCTCTCCTCGGTGCTGAAATCATGGACGAACCAGCGGAAACTGAAGACCTGTACGGAGAACGAGCCGAGCACCACAAAAAACAGCGTAAGCCCGAACCACCAGTAGTCGCGGTGGAGGTAATAGTCGACCGAAAGCCAAATATCAGTGCCCACATCCGCGAAATACACCGCCACTGCGGCGAGGATCCACAGACAGTCCCAGACCGTGTATTTCTGCTGCTCCCTGCTGAGGCGGAGACATGTCGAATTTGAGCCACAGCACCGCGACTCCCCGTTGACGAAGTCCGCCTCTCCTGTTCCAGAATCCGGCTGCGATCCCGGAGCGAGCCCTTGAACCGAACCCGAGTGATCCGAATTCTGCAAAGGTGTAAATGCTACATCGCTTTTCTTCATCTTTAGCACCCCGTCGGATTTCGCGGCCATTGTAGCAGCTTTGTCTTCTCACCGTTTTCGCGTATTCTCCTCGGCTTCTCTATTCCAGGCGAAGAGACACTGGGCTGGGCGACCTCGTCTTCCGCCAGCTACAGCGCCGCCTGCTCATAACAAAGCAACACTTCCTTTCGGTAGCGGGTACGAACCATATGCTCTCCCGTGGCTCCTACTTAAAACTATGACATCATTGCTTTGCAACTCTTCTTCAGGAGCACATCGTGGTGCTCAATTCCAGCTATTGCAGCACAGCCTTCTGCTAACAGCTACCAGAAATAATGTCTATGGCAGCGGTGCATTAAAGAGGCGAACGCTCGGTTGCTATGGCATTTGTAAACGTGCAGTTTTGAATTCCACCCTAAACCGAACACGCTGTCCAACGGACGTTAACGGCGCGTCACAAGTAAATAGGGAAGCGTCCGTTGTGGAGGTTTTCATGCGACTCACAGATAAAGCATTCACTTTAACGTGCTTAAAAAATTATTTAATTTACAAATATCATATCGTCGTCAGTTTTATTCGTTGCATTGTTTAATAACTTCTGACTGTTAGATCAAACTCAGCACGTGTAGTTTCTGGTCTTTATTAACCATATATTATTTATTACATTTAATAACAAATAAAAATAATAATTATAATAATATATTATTATATAATTATACTATATATATATATGTGATTATTAAACACAACATATTTGTGTGTGCGTCCAGTTAACGCTAACATAATATTCTGAATTATTATATAATATGTATAATAGGGGTTTTCCTTAAAGTTGAATAGTTATCCATCCATTTTACTGTTACTGAAGTCATCGAGCTCACAGCTGATTGGTCCTTGAAGTGAACGTAAGATGACGTGCAGCTTTCCACTGAAGACAGACTGAAGCCTTTGCGGTGCGTGATCGGTAACCTACGCTTGCAAAAAAAAAATATGAATAGAGGTTGTTTAGACGCATCTAAATCTAAACAACGAGAGTGGACATTTTTAACATTAGCTGAAATTAATAAATTATTCATGCTTGATTTTTATCAATGCCCTAATTTACGCTTTATTTAGCCTTTAGAAAGCATAAATTGATCTATAATAAAACCGTTGTCTTCCAAACGCGTCCTCGTCTCGTATAATGGCTAAAGGTTCAGTACCACGGAAAGCTCCTGCTCTCAGTTCATTATTGAGGATCATTGTGCACTATACTATGCAGAAGGTGTGCCATAAACAACAAGCCGCGTCGGAGCTCCATATATCACTAAGGATGCTCCAGTGCCATCGGAAGTATTGTGCTGGGTGGGCTAACTGGCGTCATTATTGAATTTATTGGCACCCTTGAGTACGGCGCTGTATTGTCGACACGCCCTCTGCTCGCCGGTTACACATAAAGCGAGTCACTCACTTTGAAAAACAGCCATTATGACACACACACACACACACACACACTAAATGGTGTTAAGATATTGTATTGATTCAAGTCTAACGGGGAGAAAATTAGCATATTACAACAGCTGCTGCTGCCAGGTAAGGATCATATGCATCAATGAGGTACATCGCCCACAGAAAAATACGTTATAAAAGACAAATCAGCAAGCCTCTGACGTACGCAGCTCTAACACTTTGCTAGCTCTGAGCTTATTACGCCTCAGGTTTTAAACTTCTCATGCTGTTTGGGATTGGGCATTGGAACAGATGGCGTCAGACCGTCAACATTAAGTGGGCTGCCGTGAATTGACTTCAATAATAGACTTGAGAGATGCAACAGAGATGAAATCTCGCTAATTAATTTCAGCACGGACGGTGCAGCATTTAAGATACCACACTCTCTCGCTCCCTGTCTGTATATACAGTATATACACAAATGCACCATCATTATCAATATATAGAATGAGCCTTCTAATTAAGATCTGAGTTACCTGCCTTGTGTTTGTGTTCATATGTGTGTGATTGATATATATATATATATAAAACTATAACATATTTTTGTTTATGTAATATATGTGTGTATACAGTGAATATTTTTTATAAATACATGCGTGTATAATTTAAGAAATGTTATGTTTATATATTAAATATATTTCCATAATTATAATTTATCTTATATATAAATATATACATTTTTACACATGTAAATATATATTTTTAAATATATACTGCATGTTTGTATATTTATATAAAGGCCTACATAATAAATGAACACATGCAAACAAAAACTTATTTTGGGTGAGATTAATTGTAATTATATATATTAATCTTCACACATACACACACACACACACACATAGAATACAGCTGAGTGAGTCAAATCTTAATTAGTAAGCTAAATCAAAAACAACAAAATGAGAAGGAAAGAACGATGTGAATCAGAATACCAGCTCTGGGTTCAGCACAAACACAGTCAGGCTCTTCAATGGCTCAGACACACCTCGAGCTCTGTATGGCACCTGGACAAGCTTCAGAAATGATGCCATCTGTCATCATCAGACATGGCAGGGGTAAGTAGCCTGTCGTGACTGGTGGGCAATGTTTTAGCAGGTGCATTTCAGGCCCCAATGACACACAGACAGCGATCAGATCACCTACACCTCAGCTGTGGATTTGAGTTGCTCCAAGCTTAAGCTGGTCCTTCTTTTCTTCTGAATGAATATCAGAGGCTGTCTGCTTTAGCTATTAAAAAGCGTTTTATGCTCAGTGGAGACCAGCCTCCCTGTGCTACCTCAATATAATTACAGCTGTCTTCTCTTATTGATCTGAACAGGCTCTTTGTAAGACTGTACCCAGCTCCACAGCCCTTCATGCACTCGCGCCAGCCATTTAAAGATTCAATCTTAATGACATAAGCAATCAGACAGTCAGCCATCACATAATTCCAAGCTATTGTTCCAGGCCATAAATTAAATGTGTGTGCATTTAGATTCCAGTCAGCATCCTCCACTGAGGTCTCAGTACAGGATAATTTTATTAATAAGGTGTGTGTTTAGCGTTTATTCCTTTTTGAATGTCAGCTGTGTGACATCCAGCATCCTAAGCTGTCATTATAGAGCACTAGAAAATCATGCCATAGAAGCTCAGCCGCATGAATGTACTGTGGCACTCCTGCTTCCATACATAAGCATTATCAGACAGACTTCATCCATCCACGCTTGCTCGCTCTCCCCTTCAGAGCTCTGACAGACACACAAAACCATTATGGCATGTATAAACCTCTAGTTTGAGATCTTTTTGGTCATGGCATGTATAACAAAACAAGGAGAGATCATTGCAACAAGCCGAGTGAAGCATAAAGGGCTGTTGCATGCGGTCCTCTGAGGCATGTGATTCTCGGCTGAAAATAACATCACTTGGATCTTATTGTTATTCACCATTCAGCAAAAATGGAAAGGTTAAATGGGTTAAATGCGTTGAATAATTTGCTGTAGGCAAACATGAAAGTGCAGTTGCTGTTTCAGCAATGATTCCAGGTTAACCTGCAGCCTATATATTCACAACAGCGTTTCACACAGAATAAATACTGCGTTTTTATCAGGCGCTTCAACTGTGACATGAATGACAGCCTGTAGTTGCTCAGCAACACACCATAATTTCTCAGGTTTTGTGCATGAGCTTCTAGTGAAACAGCTACCTATTGTGACAGACCCTGGAAGAGATTCTTATATAGTGAGTTGTCAAGCAGAAACTGGGCCACTGGCCTCTGCATGCTTCATAGACAGACGAGTTAAAATACCCCCAGTCACTGTAAAGCACAGGATGGCACATTAGGGCTTGTTCAGCCATCCAAATATGCCCTGCCATGAGAATCTTTACACAACTGAGTTAAACAGCTCTACTGTGAACAAAAGAAGCAGCACATCTCATTCAAATCAAATGGCCAATCGCTGAGCTGTACCGGTATCTTTGAATTCATGACATCCAGAACATGAAAAAGATTTAAAGGGAGGGTTCAGATATAAATATGCTTGAATACACTTACTGTTCAAAAGTTTGCAACAGGCAAAAAAAAATTTCACCAATCTTCTCAATTTATGTGATCACAATTTGGTATTTATTTAATAAAACAGGCTCTATATATATATATATATATATATATATATACTGTACGGTCAATAAGTATTTGCAAGTTCTCTTACTTAGAAATCATGGAGGGTTTCACAATTTTCATTGTGAGTGTCACGAATGGCACAGAAGCCTCCAGAGGGCACTCCAACCCTGACTGGGTTCATTGTTTGTGTGTCTCTCTGTTCGCTATTTAGGACTTGTATTATGAAGTGTCTCCTGTTGTTTCCATATCAACCCTGTAATGTCTCCACCCCACTTGTGTGTTGCCATGTCTACAGATTAGTCCAGCCCCCTCGTTTTTATGTGTTGTATATAAATGGACCTCTCTGTGTGTTTAGATTCGCTATTCAATGTGTGGATGTACCTTGTGCTTTCCCCTTTGTCAAGCCATTTGTGTTTCCCTGAGTTCCCTGTGTTTTGTTCGTGAATTGCTCTGGATTTAACATTGACCCTGCCTGCTTCGGATATTCTCTCGTCTTCGCCCTACTGGATAACGTTTGCCTATCGCATGACCACCGCTACTATTGGATTATTCTATTGTCTTCACCTCTGATATTCCAGCTTAATGTACTGTGTGTTCATTTAATAAATGTTTGCAAGTGGATCCGCATGCCTCATGTCTCATTCATTACAGTGAGAGACAGAATCTAAAAAGAAAAATCCACAAATCATATTGTATGATTTTTGTTTATTTATTTGGGAATTATTGTGTCGAATAAGTATTTGATCACTTGAGTCAAACATTTTTACTATTTTCTATTTGGTACAAAAGCCTTTGTTAACAATTACAGATGTAAACAGTTCCTGTAGTTCTTCACCAGGTTTGCACACACTGCAGGAGGGATTTTGGCCCACTCCTCCATACAGATCTTCTCTAGATGTCTAAGGTTTCGGGGCTGTCACTGAGCAACAAAGAGTTTCAATTCCCTCCAACTATTTTTTATTGGAGCCACTCCTTGGTTTTCCTGGCAGTGTGCTTTGGGTCATTGTCACTGTTGGAACATGTTGACTGAAGGAAGGAGGTTTTTGCCGAATATGTCACAATACATGGCCCCGTTCATCATAGTTCTTCTTTGGTATCATCTAACCACAGGACTTTCTTTCATAACTCCTCTGGATCATCCAAATGGTCCCTGGCAAACTTCAGATGAGCCTGGACATGGGCTGACTTATGCATGGGAACCTTCCGTGGGATTCATTTTAAACCATGACGTCTTAGTGTATTACTGTTAGTATCCTTGGAAACAATTGCCCCAGCTCTCTTCATGGCATTGACCAGCTCCTCCCGTGTAGTTCTGGGATGATTCTTCACCATTCTTAACATCACTGATACCCCACGAAGGAGAGATCTTCTGTGGGGCCCAGTCCGAGGGACATTGACAGTGATCTTTAGCCTCTTCCATTTTCTGACAATTGCTCCAACAGTTAAGCTGCTTGGCTATTTCCCAGTAGCCCTTTCCAGCTTTGTGAAGGTCTACAATTTTGTCTCTTGTGTCTTTTGACAGCTCTTTGGTTTTCCCTCGAACTCCACCAGAGGGCATTCCACCCCGGACAGTTATGTGTGTTAACCCGTCTGTGTTTCTGCAATGTAATCTAAGGACTCTTATTATGAAGCATGTTTCCCCTGTTCAGTTTCTGCCCCCTTTTTAGATCCCATTGTGATTAATCAGCTCTGCACCCTTGTTAAACCTTTAAAAGCGGTTCGGGATTCCTCTCAAAATAGCGGACATCATGGCGGATCTGCATATGCCAAGTCAAGCTAATTCTAATCCTCACCTGTCAGGTGAAGTCAGCACCGATCGTCATGTCATTACTGCTCTGCCAAAGCTACTCCATGTCCCGTCAGATCTCTCAGATCCACGTCATGAGCCACGTCACCTCAGATCGGCTACAGTCTCGTTATGTCAGCTTTGCCAGAGTTAAAGAAAGTCTCCTTTGCTTATCCAGAGCCACAGAACAAGATGATTGTCGCCCCTGAGCCACAGCACAAGATGGCCACTGACCCAGAGACACAACACAAGATGGCCAATGGCCCCAAGCCACTGCACGAGATGGCTGCCACACCTGAGCCTTCAGCCAAAATGGAACTCAAGCCACCATGGGTCTTCAGCCACCATGGGTGCCACGTCAGCGTACCCTGACATCATGAGTGTTGCACGTGAACAAACCAGGGATTTTCCAGGGCGTATGAGGCTGGTGTCCAATTTGATGGACTCCCCTTTTAGAGGTCAGTGAGGGCAGCCAGTGTCCCCAGGATCCCAGCAGAGTCCATCACAGAGGTAGTCCCTCTTTCCTTGGTGCGCCCGGTCATGGCAGTTGCCATTTTGGATGTGTGGGCCACTCACAGTGCTCCCACGACTTCGCCCATTCTCAGGTCTACTCCAGAACCACTGGAGGTGTCGGTCAATGCCACTGATCCCCTGAATGTTCTGCTGGTGTCTGCACAACCCCTAGAGGTGTCGGTTCACGCCATAGATCCTGGAGGTTCCGCCGGTTGGCTCTGTAATCTTATTATGAAGCGTGTTCCCCACAGTTTTAGTGTTTCCCCTGTTCAGTTTCTGCCCCCTGCTTAGCTTCGATAGCGATTAATGAGCTCCACCCCCTTGTTAACCCTTTAAAAATATATTTGTGTTTGCTAATCAAACCGCAGAGTATTAAAGGAACCATATGTAAGAAATGGCCAAAACTGGTACTGCAATCATTTTCAAAATACTGTTGAGCAATGTCTCCCCTCCCCCTCCTCTTTGACTAGAGGTTGCCAGATAAGCTGCAGGATCCAGGAATGTATAGGCTGCTACGTGTCACCATTTTAATTTCCCAAACAATTTATTACATTTTCAATTCGATGACCCACTTCCTCTGTATGCGCTTACGTTACTATGCACGAACATGCACACCTTTGTTCGACTGTTGTGAATATTCGAAATGCCCATTTATAAATACAAGTAAATTATGAATCTTACCTGTCCAGGAGAAAATCCTTAACATTGGCGTCTGTTTTCAAGTTCTTCTCTGCTTTTATCCGTCACCATCTTTCAAACGCTTCTCCAATGCAAACCCTTGCCTTATTTTGCACTTTGTCACAACATATTTCGGATTCATAGCGAGGTCTTTTAGGTTTCATACTCAAAACGTTAGACATTTTTTTAGTAGCTGCTGCAGCCGCATCACTTAATGCAGAGCAGGCAACCTTGATGCTGAAACACTACTGACTTTGTGATTGAGAGATAGATGGAGGGTGGCGCTTCAGGTCAAAACAAAACATGACAACATAAACATCAGTTGAGAGCTTCAAAGAGTATTCAGGCTGTACTACTGCTGTCACCGATATGAGTACTTAAAATGAACATGTTTTCTTGATGCCTCGTCCATTTTACATGTCTTTATTCTCTGTTGAATGTGTGAATCTATGATTAAACCACCTCAACATCATCTACGCATATGTGTTTCTTTAGACAGTAGTCCTAAATGCATCCACCCCTAAAAGTATCTGATGCTTTCTGTCCCTGATCCCTCTGTCCCAGACACTGACCTACAGTAAATGCAACAGAAAATGCTTAAAACTAAATTACCCTTGGACATTTTAATTTTGCTTTTTAAATGAAATGAAATTCAATTATATTATGCAGTACAAATACATGAATATAACTTGCTTTTGCAAGTGCATCTACCTTATGTAGGGTGTAAGTGCATGAGAGTAGAAGGTTAGAGAACAGCAGAGGGCTATGGATATAAATAGAGAAGGTGAAGGGTGCAGTGATAATGGGGTAAAAACTGCAGATGACCATTACAGTGAAAATCACCGTGTGCTATTACCAGTTTAAGAAAAGAGCAGAAATGACAGTCAGTAAAATCAGGATTTATATAGTAAAAATAATAAGCATTCTTCATTACAATTTCCACCCACAAATATGAAGAATATCCTTAATATGCTAATGTCCATAAAATTAAAGTAGCCTAAATGAGAACTAGGCCTTTAAACCTACAAAAAAGCACCATAAAAAGTCTCAAAAAGAGGCCTATATTATACTAAGTCACATCAGTACAAAATCTGTAACTCATCGACAAACATTCCAATTGAAAACGTTTTTGACCCCTTTCTTTATAAGTCCAGAAAATTTCTGGTGAACTCACATTCCTACACATTATGCCTCTGCTCAGCTCACTGCACTGGGTTCCCGCAGTTGCCAGAATAAATTCAAAACACTATTTCCATCTTATAATTCTGCCACCACTCCCAATCTTTACTGTCCACAAGCCATTATCAAACCCTATAGCCTGTGACCATTCTTAATGGGACTTTGTGGTCCAACTTCAATATTTGACTCATCTAATTATGCAATTTGTATCTATCACTGTCACTGCAATGTTTTGCGATTGTACTGGCACTTGGTTATTAGTAGAACAGGATTAGTTTTAATGCTTGGCTCGTGTCCTTACCTTCTTGAGTAATTGCCAGAAATTTAAATGTATGCACAAGTGCAGATAAATGTAAGCACTAAGACATAAATGGCCTTGGAAATATGGCATTTGCCAGGAGTGTAAATGTAAATGTAAATAAATAATCACACTTTCAATTGCATTTCTAAAAATAAGCATGCTATATTTCAACATGTAATGACAGCATATGGTACATCCATATGACAACAGATTATTGAAATAAGGGTGAGAATGTGAATGAGAAAAGGACGATAAAGAATTCTATAAGGTTATTTTGCCACATGCAAATTATACTAATTTGTCTGATTGTCTAACTTAAATATACAATACACTATATTTTATTTATGTTTTTAAATTAATATACTTTTATTCAGCAAAAAGGCATTTAATTGATTAATAAATACTCTGCATACTTCTGCAGAATTTACAGATTGTATGTGTATGAACAGTGGCCATAAGCCATAAATGAATGTATACATAAATACACACAGTATGTATTTTGAAAATATTTACATTCATTTTCATATCTATATTTATATTCATGTAATTCATATTTTAAATAAATATATTTATTATATAAGCATAGCTATTTTTTAATAAGTAGCCTACATGCATTTATATACATGTATTTAGATATGCATAAAAATACTGTATGTACAGTAGCACATACATATTAAAAAACACCACCACCAACAAAAAAAACGTTTACCTTGGATGTGATTAATTGCAGTTAATCATTTGACAGCACACATGTATACATATAATTTAGTAAAGTGTAAACAAGATGGATCTGATATTCACTAAATATCACCTAAATACTATCAACAGATTAGTGAAAGTAAAAGTAAATGATCAGAGATGTGGCCACTGTATATTAATAAATGCACGTGTATGTTGAAACCTGTCATGCTGGAGTACTTACTGCTGCAGTGTGTCTATAGTGCTGTGACCCACGGTCAGTGCACCAGAGGAAATATGTCAAACCACAACTGGGCACAGGGGACCGCACAATTCATTAGCTCAGCCCTAATTGCCATGACATTTCAAAATGAAACATCGTCATCTGTAGCTAAATACAGAACTCAAGAAGAAGAAGCCACATGATTGAAACTGAATTGTCTTGTACAGCTTGTGTGCAAATGATATTTGTTGGGGAGCCATTTAAGACACTATATTTAAACCTTGCCATGGGTGAACAGTTGCTGTAATGGGAATCATAATTTGACTCAAACTCAGTGGCTTAATTTGGTGGAAAACGATTTGTCATTATGCCGCATAACACCAGGCGCCTGCGATAATCACAGAAATTCTCACATCATCATGTTTAAGGTCCATATTCCCACACAGCTGTGTGTTTGTAAGGCAATAAAAAGGAGCTGAAGTCCCCCAGCAGAGTCAGTAGCTCATCCCATTTCACTCTGAGATCCGCAGGTTATGAGTGCTCGCAGTGCTCGCATGAAAGAAACCAGGCAAGGTAGCCCTGAGACCTCCGGGGGTGAAAATAGGTACCCATCAATCCCACTAATGGAGTGGTCTGAGCACATGTATATTTAGAGGAATGGTTTGCGTGCCAAGCTCCCCTGCAGCGACAGTGAGACAGACAGAGCGAGGGAAAGGGACAGATACGCCTGGATGGTCAGAGCCCCGGGGAGGTTGTGCAAGGTTCATGTGGGGCAACAGGAGGAGGCAGCCTGGCCTTCATGAAGACCCTGTAGCTCCTGATTCCTGGAGAGAATCATGCATCAGCTGAAACTAAACTAGTTTCTATTACTCTGTCTTGGAAAAAAAAGTCCAAAACCTTTGAATAGCAGTTTATAAAGCATCACATTAAATGTGCTCTATGCGATGTTGCAGGATTTTAGCAAGATTTAATTTTTATCTCAGACCGTATGCATCACCCCTTGATCGTCTTACGCACATTAAACCCCACCTCTTCTTGCCGATTGGTTGGCCGAAGTTTGTTTTTGTTGTGGTGCACATCCTGTGCCCCTAGTGCTTATTTTGGTATTGCAGCCTCTGTGTTGTCTTTTGAGACCGGGTTTTTTCCCAGTGTATTCAG
Source organism: Enteromius viviparus (assembly GCA_032353835.1). Lineage (NCBI taxonomy): Eukaryota > Metazoa > Chordata > Actinopteri > Cypriniformes > Cyprinidae > Enteromius > Enteromius viviparus. The sequence continues at coordinate 1,473,137 of JAUCNO010000385.1, forward strand.
AGGGCAGACAGCAAGAGGATCGAGGGGTTATGCATACGGTTTGAGATAAAAATGAAATCGAGCTAAAATCCTGCACCTTTAAGTTGAAGACATTTATTTTTCTTTAAAACAAATGTCACTTGTTTTGATAATTTGTTATAGTCTAAATACATGTAAATGTTTAAATGTAAAGGCTTAACTATCTAAATACTTTTTGGGGGGGCTGTGTTTTTAGTCAATTTCAGATCATCAACAGGTCGGTTTGAATTGCTATTTTCAATCCATTTGATGCATATCTGACATGGACAAAATAGAGCAGGACTTGACTGGATGAATCATTCGATTTAATTTCACAGTGAAATGAATGAAGAATTAAATATAGCTTTACTAATATAACAGCTACTTAATTACCTACTTGGTTATCGGGACATTTGCAGAAGAGGTTTACCAAAAGATGAGCAAAATATTGTTTTAAATAGAGATTACAAAGACCAAATCCATCCATGAGAGTAAACAGTAAAAATTTACTGTATTTCATGTAACAATTAAATAGGAATATTAATGTACATCCAAGCAATGGATATCAAGTGTATTTCGACAGATTGTCGAAAGGACAAAAATCTCGCATGAGCTTTTTGTTTTATTTAAAATTGATTGGATGGGTTTAAGAGCACTAAATGATTGACTAAGCATGCATTGATTAATGAATCAAAACAGAGCATGCATTTAGAAAACAGATGAGGTAAACTTTTATTTCAAGCAAGATTCAAAGAGCAATATTTGCTTCTACAATTAAGTTGAGTGTGAATGTTTCCAGAAGCCGTCTTTTTCCACCACAGTAAGATTTTCAATGCCCATATTATCCTTTCACCCCTTGTCTACTCCTCGCTTTTCTCTTCCTCTCTCTTGACTGTCCTGTGGGATATCAGCAACTTTTGAATACTGCACAGCTCCAAAACAGACGTGAGTGTCTTAATAATAGTTGCAGCCTAGAAAGTCAAAGCTGTGTAGATAATGCCAGTCAGAAAACCAGCAAGCATGAAGCCCCAGTTGCTCATTTCAATATAATGGATTCAGCCAAAATATCTTATATCCCCCTTTAGGATATGCCTGGAATGGAAGAGATTCTTTTTCTCAGTAATAGAATTTAATCAAGTCAGGATGTTATTCAAATGTTTAATCATTGCGGAAGTACACTTTTTTATAATGTTGTTTATCTGTTCCCCATCACAAGTGTGGTTTGGAGTTCACATAATAGGTCTATATGGTGCTTAAGTTTTTTCAAGCGTTGCATGTTCTCATTTTAATTTGACTGCTGGTGCCAATTTATTTTGATACAGTTGGTTGATCAGCATTCCACCACTACATTTGCTTTGCACTTGCTATTTGGTTATGCAAGATAATGAAGGTCAAAGCAGAGGTGCGGTGCATGTTAAAGAGCTCCTGCTCCATTCAGGAGGTTCTGACCCCACTCACAAAGTCTGTGTGTATTGACCAAAGTCTGCAGTCTGTACTACAAAGCCAGTGGTTAGAACAGACATGACACTATAGAATACTCAATAAAACATATTCAAAAACAAGCCATACACTGAAGAGAAAAGTTTTTGCACACATACTTTTAAGGTAAAATCTATTTAATCAAGTTACGTACAATTTGCAAAAGAAATAAAAATTAACAAGGCCAGAGTTTGAGGAGCAATTTTTAAAGTTTACTCTACTCAAGTACATTTCACTCAGTCATGGTTGATAAATTCAAACAATGAAAAAAGCATGTGTTACACTTACAAACGTGCAAGTAGCTAATCAAGTTGCCTATGGATGCCCATTTCCGCCACTGAATAAAAAATTTAAAAAGGTTTTTGTGACTTTTCATCTCACAATTCTGACTTTGTGTGTTAGATGTGTGATAGATATTAAGTCAGAATCATGAAATATAAACACATCAGTATTTTTTTTCCACTTAAAAGTTGGACTTTATGACTCGCAATTCCAAGTTTATATATAACAATTCTGAAAAAAAACTTTCGCACTGCCACCAAAAGTGTAAAAAACATGGTTTTTGAAACATTAGTTATTCACTTGCATATAAACAATTTCTTTTCCATCTAAGGAAAGAAAGTCATAGAAAGTCCTCTGTATTGAGATGAGTAAATGATGAGAGAATTGAAGTGTTTGGGTGGAATATCCCTTTAACTAGTTCTTAATGTTGTTGCCGTACTTTGGTTAGACATATAAATGCTGTTGTCATTAAACCTTTTAGTGAACGATTCATCTGGAGCAACAACCTTTACACTGTTCGCTTATATCATGATATCCATGCCTCTCATGGCTTTATTAATAGCTCTATTAAGATTTAATAACTAAAAAAGGAAAGAAGGCCTTGAGACATATCAAAAATGATCCTAGTGATGTATAACCCATTTCCTAGGGCCCATTTCCTACTCACATCTGTCTACCGAGAGCATACAGTACACATACAGTATCTACACTGCTACAACTAAGAGCTTATAGACATATATCCTTAGTCAACATAAAATAAGCCAACTCCATAATTGGACATATTTTCAAATAAAACATTATATTCAGTATAGGCCAGGGCTTGATTTTATCCACTAGACCATTAAAAGTGGAATTAAGAATGTATTTGAAACAACATGCACCAATGAATGGAGCATTAGGAAAATAAACATTGAAATATGCAAATCGATGAGAAAATGCTATTGCATGAAACTAAGCAATAGAGCTCATTATAAAGATATCTTACGACTGCACACTATACTAGCTCCATTTCATTAAGAGAGAGGTGGCTCGGGGTGCCAAAGATCTGGAAACACTGCAGAATCACAGACCCAGCTGGGCTGAGCTGCATTTCTGTCTTTCTTTCTTCTCCCTTCACTGCTACAGACCAGAACCTCATCTATCCCAAAAGCCCCAGAGACACAGGTCTCCGCACCAGAGAGGCCATCTGTCAGAACAAGTTAGACATCACGTCACAGCTTCCCACAACTGTCGTAATCATGGATAAAAAGCCAATATGAGGATGCTGCTTATTCAGGGCAAACCCTACTCTATGGCCTCAGTCGTAAACAGTGGGATGTTAAATTATTTGCATTGTAACCGATTACATTTATTGCTGCATTTTAACGTTAAAACCTCTTTGACTGATATGGTTCCCAGCTAAATTGATATACTTTACTATAAGGGTCTGTTTGTTAACAGTGTTTGGAAGGTTACTTTGAAAATGTAATAGGTTAAAAGTTTTTCTAAGTAAAATTTAATAATCAGTGTAACTATTTCAATTACTTTACTAAAGTAATGTCATGGATTAAATTTGAGTGCTTTTGGATTACTTACAAATTTTTATGTTTTGAGCTGTTTTAAAGCAGGCAGGCTTAACTTTACAGTATTGCTGTAAAACGGTTAACCGTGGTTTATCACATTCAAAATGTTTGTTTATCTACATATGTGCACTGTGTATATCTATTATGTATATTTAAATACACATATATGTATAAACACTGCTCAAAAAAAATAAAGGGAACACGTAAACATCACAATGTAATTCCAAGTCAATCACACTTCTGTGAAATCAAACTGCCCACTTAGGAAGCTACTCTGATTGACAATCAATTTCACATGCTGTTGTGCAAACGGAATAGACAAAAGGTGGAAATTATAGGCAATAAGCAAGACACCCCCAGTAAAGGAGTGGTTCTGCAGGTGGTGACCACAGACCACTTCTCAGTTTCTATGCTTTCTGGCTGATGTTTTGGTCACTTTTGAATGCTAGCAGTGCTTTCATTGGAGTGGTTCAACACAAGTGGCTCAGGTAGTGCAGCTCATCCAGGATGGCACATCAATGCGAGCTGTGGCAAGGTTTGCTGTGTCTGTCAGCTTAGTGCATGGAGCATGAAGGCGCTACCAGGAGATAGGCCATACATCAGGAGATGTGGAGAAGGCCAACAACCCAGCAGCAGGACCATATACATAAACCTAAATTGGGAATAAAAGAGTTACCAAATAAACCTATTCTGTGTCCTAATCTTCTGAAACATTGGTGTGTCATGTTTTAAAGCAGTTAAACCTTTTTTTGGGAAAGAAATCATGTTTCTCAAGTTATTTCCATTTAATTTGACATTTCTTTTTAGTTTCTGTAACAAATTACATTTATTTTTATGGTGTTACATGTAATAGTCACTTCTTTGTTAAACACATGGACCTCTCTTTCACTGCTGTACTCTCACAAAGACAATTACCTCAGAACATGTGTCAGTCGGTCCTCTGCTCCTCATGGGGGTTCCTCTATCACCATATCCCATCATGCATTTCTTATTATGTCACTGCTTTTTGCAGAGCCAATCAATATATTGAAAAACAGGACAAAACATTCAACACACGAACTCCAATTCAGTTTGTTTTGCAGCTATCAAGTTTTTGTGTGGTACAAGAGCCGTTGTCACACAAAGGCAACTGTTCCAGTTGTTTTTCCATCAGTTATATCTTACACCTTTGTCATTTAGTAAACTGCCCTCATTAAGGCGGGATAAGTGGCTGGTACGATATCCTATATCCTCATAGGAAACCTAATATTTCACAGCTGAGCAGTTAAGTGTGCTTCTGAAGAACACTACATTGGTGAACAACAGCTGAGTAGAGTATTATACATTGTATAGGTAAAGTGATATGTGATATAAAAAGTGATAAAGAAAAAAATCCACCACTGCATCATAAAACTTTACAGTGCATATAATTCTCATTTCTAAGAATAATGACCTCTTAAAAATATCATTGACTTTCTCATTATGCTCCCTATAATTCCTGCTTAAAACAGGCCGTGCTCTTCCATGATCATGCACTTCAAAAATGAAATTCATAAATTCAGGAATATCTGGCTGCACAAATGTCCTGACTAAAAATAGCATCTGATCAGTGGTTTCCCTGACTACAACCCCACTGTAAATGGCTTTAAGACTTATACAGAGATGAGCAAAATGTGTTTTAAGGGCTCTGATCTCAGAGACAACCTTGATTCCACTGGATGGAAAACTAATAAAAACAGGAACTTGTGGTTATGTTTTGTCTTTTTTAAATATTAATGACCATTTTGCTCTTTGAAGCATACCAAAGTCAACATTTTATAAACAATGTTTAATCATATTTATATATATTTACATACACATGCCATTATAACTTTGATTGTATGTCATTTAACACCTATCATTCTGCAAACTTCTTTAAATTCTGGTTAAATAAACTCAGCTTACAAGTACAATCAACCCATAAACCATTTAAAATGCTCTTGTTTTAAAAATGTTGGTGCTTAGAATTAAAATTGATTTAAAGAATAACTCGTCCAGAAGCATTCACAAAGACCATAAGTGGTTTCGTTATAGCTGTCAAAGTGTTTCTTGTTTTGTTCAATCAGGTTACAGCTATAATGCTTTTTGAGGGTGATTAAAATCCTGATTAAAAGCAAGACATTTCAAATCACAAAAGCTTAAAGAAAAGAAGAAAACATACACCGGTGTGTGCATTGTGCAAATGTTTGCAACTACATCACATTGAAAACAGGGAAGCACTGTGTTTAACATTCTGTCGGCATCGCAGCTCGTATCATAAAGCAGAGCTACAGTTAAAACAGTCAGTACAGGTTACAAAAAAACAAACAAAAAAAAAACAGGTTTTCACTTCTTGCGCGGGACCTTGTCACCCAGAGGCACGTCATCCATGAGTTTCTGCAGATGTGAAAGACAAAGAAAGAGTTTGATAGCTGTACGAAAAGGAAATCATGCTTATTCACCGAGGAAAGGACAGTATCAGCACACCTTAAGCAGTCTGGCAATGTATGCTCTCTCGTCTTCTCCTTCCCCCTGCCTGATGTCCAAATTATATCTCCTGCAGGCCACAGTTAGCTCATCGACAGCATAAAGAGGGGCGGGGTCAATAGAATGCCCATTAATGAGGCTGACCAGGTATTCTCGATAATGCTTCCTGAAACAGAGAATAGCACTGTTTCATTTACCTCTACAAAAGGTATTTGGGTCATTTTCACACACACACAAAAGTTCATTTTGGCCATTGTATTGCATTTTGGCATTTTTGTCAGTGTTTCTAATCCCTGAGTTTTAGAGTAGATTCAAGACCAGAGCTAAAACCAAAAGCTAAGACTAAGATTATAGCATTACAATTTTTGTTCATTTACAATGTGGCAATTAACTCTACTGCATATTTGTGTTGACATAGTATTTAAATATTTGTATGTTATATAGTCCTGCAGGACGGGGTTTTGAAACATGGAAATTAACTTCTGCTCTGCTGGTTCCATCGTCCTAAAGCCAAAGATTTTTGAATGAATTTTGGGTTGAAATAACATCAGCTGGTCAACAAAGCTCAAGATACGGTAATCCTTCACTCATTATTGTCTAAGCTTTTATGGGTCTTAAAAAATAGTGGCTGCTAACAAGTTGCTAAATGGAACTAACAGAGGTTGTCAGAGACTTTGGTTTTGGTGTCAGGAGAGATGGAAATCGTAGTGATTAAAAAAGTTTTTTTTTTTTTTTTTTTGCAAAGACCAATCGTTTTGTGTCTTAACACCTCAATGTATCATCTCGAGCCAAATGGTTTAATTTGTTCTGTCTGTATGTCTCAGAGCTTTGGAACACTTGGTTGCCATTAACTTGCATTACATGACCAACAGACTGCAACGGTTTGAGTTAAAAATCTTTTTTTAATTTCTACTGAAGAAACTAATTCACCTACATCTTGGGCTCCCTGGAGGTAAGCAGATAAGCATCAAATTTTAATTTGAGTGAACTATCCCTTTAAACACTGAGTCGTCAGAAGCTTAGTGGTGGTGATGCTGAAATTCATTTAGAGCTTATCTTGAGCTTTCTACTTCTGGCTATTGGCATCCCTTTAAAAATGATTCACATTGATAAATTTGATGGTACTGCCAAAAATGATGTAACCAAGTGCAAAATTAAAAGTGAGGTCTCCACTTTAACATGTTTGTGTATTGTTACTGAATTTCAGGTTTTTCAGTTTAAAACCTTTCAGGTTTAAAAAAAACATAGTCCCACTTTATATTAAGGGTCCCCAATACCTGTGTACTTACATAGTAACTAGATGTGCATGTAGTGTGTAACCACAGTGCAACAAATTTGTACTTACACACAGCATTCTGAGGGTTGTTACAGTATACTACAGCTGTAGATACTACGTACCGGTGTGTACTTGCACAGTAACTAGATGTGTATCTAGTATGTAACTACAGTACAAGTACACGGGTATTAGGGACACTTAATATAAAGTGGGAACAAAAACCTTTTTCCATATAAAAAACATTTATAGAATAGAAAGGTTCCACTGATATTAAAAGGGTCATGAATTTTGATCTCTTGACATATAAGAGGTCATTGTACTATAAAAACATCCTGTACGTTTCAGAATTCAAAATATTGTTAGTCTAAAAACAGATTATATTGAAGGCAGTCTGCCAAAATGACAGCCTGTTGAATGTTCTACTCGATGATGTAATAGTGTGGATAAGCACCACCTATGCAGAAGATCAACACCTGCTTCAACATAACTGGCTGTTTAGCCCCGCCCACCAATTCACTTGTAGTGTTTAAATGGTGAATGCACAGGTCTACGAAGAAACCAAAAGTTAAAGACAACAAGATACTGTGCCCTGCCAAGTTGTGAGAAAACAGTATTCGCATTGCTTTATGCGAGTAACTCTTTTCAATACATGTCATTTATGCGTTTTGGACTGAAGCACATCAGCGTCCATCTAAGAGGAATGTATGCCGTCAAACATACACAACTATAAGCCAATCGTATCAAGTGGCCAGTTATGTCTACAAACAGGATTATTACTTCTAAATTTTGAAGTTTTTTGATATCAAATACTGATAGTAGTGGACCACAGAGAACAGCACAAAATAATAACAAAAGCATGTCATGACCCCTTTAAAGGTTCTTCTTGGATGCCAATAAAGAAGCTTTATTTTTAAGAGCGTACAGGGAGCAGTCTACACGGTAACAATGATGTCACTCACTCGCAGAGTCCCGCCTGACCCGGCTGGGTCTGAGCCCCACATGGCGAATCGGTCTGACGAGTCCCTTCATCTTTCTGCTCGATCACTCCGCACACACCTGAAGCAAAAACACCACAGCGAGGATGCATTTGGGCAAAAGGCAGTTTTCGGTGAAGACATTTTCAGTGAAAGAAGTGGAACAGAGTGTGAAATAAAGCTGTAAGGAGTAGGTGTATGTGTGTGTTTGACTACGATTTCATGGAACAAATATAGTCTCGGTCTGAGAAGTGGTAATTGGATGGCCGTTTAGTCGGAAAACAGTGCTTTGCTTTATGATGTCCAGCTTTTAGGCTTTCATTACAGTAAAAGCAATTTGGCTTCACTGGGCAGTTGAGATAAAAAGTGAAATTGGAAGCAAACTAGACTTTAAGACGGAGACAGACAAATTAGATGAAGAGACAGACAGAGACAAAAAGATTACAGAAGCACTGGGATAGATAAGACCGACTGAAATAAGGCCACACAGTTTAGGTCCACTTACACCAAGGACGATAACTAAAAATAACTATAAAGTTTTAATAATCATTTCAATTTGATGAGAATAGTGAAGTCCACACCACATCTATAACAATAGCAGAAGTACAATATTAATGTCATCTATTTTTTTCCAACTCAGCAATGACACACATTAACAGCCAATCAGAATCCTGCGAGCTCAAGCATTTAAAGCAACAGACACCTTAACTTCAGCGCGCACTTACTATAAACAACATTTTTGTGTGCTGGTGTGGACGCTGTGTGAACAGGCCTTTAGAACAAACTAAAAATATAATCCTCACGAATATAGACGTACCGGTCTGTGCTCCTGGTGCAGTGTCCGTATTGTAGTTCACTCCCATTTTCTAAGGAAACAAAGTGACGTTCAAACAAGTATCCGAAATAAAACAGTAGAGATGAGAAGTGATATTTCACAACCAAACCTGGCACACGAGTGCTGTGCGTGTGAACGTGTAGGAGGAAATGTGTGTGGAAAGAGTGTGTGTGTGTACCTGCAGTAAGGCCTGAAGCCTGGCAGGCTCCCAGTCTCGGAGGTAGAAGAGGCAGTCTCTGGGGTGATGGGCATGCAGACCTGTCACAGCACACTGGTTCACTGCACACGTCTGCCAGAGAAGGAGTGAGCAAGAGTGTGAGGGAAAGAGGATGAATAAAAAGGAGGGAAGAAACAGTGCTCCCGAGAAGGCTTCTACTTATAGCCCAGCCATAGCTGGCTTCAAACTGAATATCACAGACACGTACAGCGCTGAATAACATGCACATACAGTTACAAATAGGCACAAAGACTGCTAAGACAACAAGATGAGACAGGAACTCACTGTGTGGAAGGGGTTGTTACATCCACTGCAGAACTGATACCTGCACTGAGAACAACTGAAGTGCATACAGCCGCCCCTGGCCAGAGCATACTGGAACCTGCAGTTAGGGCAAGCTACAAGGCAGAAAACATTGCATGACCGTTTTTTCACCCTGTTCTGTTGACATTTACATTGCGTTCGCTAAAAACATGAAGCATAATTTACATAATCACACAGACCGTGTTTGTCTATTGTCGTGACAATCAAACCACACTGAAAATTCTCGTAAATATTGTAACCGTTAATAGATTAATACATATATATACACTGCCCTCCACTAATATTGGCACCCTTGGTAAATCTGAGCAAATTCAGCTAACCATTTATTGAATTAAAACTATTTAAAGTGAGGAGGAAATTCCTTATTCATGATGAAATAAATATTTTTCTCCAATGCATGTCGGTCACAATTATTAGCATGCTGAGAAATAAGGAATATGCTTCAGAGAGATTTTACTCATATTTAGATTATTTTAGCACAGCAGTGTGACTAGAAGCATGAAACTGTCGAGCCATGACTTCCTAAATATGAAATGCTCTGACCCAGTCATCTAGCTATCACAATTTGGCCCTCATGCATGCCCGTTTTACCTGCTTCTAACACATTAACTTGCTGACAGGTATATCCCACTCACTAACAAGTGCCGTGATGAATAAGGAGAAAATCTGTTATTCAATTCACCTTCAATATATGTGATATTCAATTTTTGATTGCATAAACGACGATGTAGTATAAAACATACAATTTTGTTGTTTTGTTTTTTTCTCCGACATTTATCCATTTATCCATTTTGTACATTTATAAAAGTAGTGGTCAAATTCTTTATCCTCTTATTCAAACTTAGAATGGGTGTGTACTGAACTTAATCCGAACGAGGCTTCAAGAATACAGTTTAGGTTATAACACCATATTTTAAACTCTGAAGTGCTTTGGACCTCCAAGGTAAGATCTGAGAAAGTATTACATACATAAACAACGTATGCACGTGGATATGCTACAAGTATTTACGTTCAGATCAAAGAGTAAACAATGAAAACAGTGCACACGCATACATGCGTTAACTTATGTGATACTCTCCAAAATAAAGTTGTTATTTTTGTTTTCTTTGCGCACACAGTTTTATAACATACAGTTGAGCCACTGATGTCACAATCTTCTAGCTATGTTTTTGAGGCTTGATCGTTTAAGGATCCTTACTGTCTATGGGAAGGTCAGAGAGCTCTCAGAATGCATAAAAAACATCTCAATTTGTGTTCCCGAAGATGAACGAAGGTCATACAGGTTTGAAACAACATGAGGGTGAGTACTTAATGACAGAGTTTTCATTATTGGGTGAATTATCCCTTTAACGCATGCTGCATACCCATCTGCGTTGCAAATGATAGATAGCTAGATAGCCATCTACAGAACTTTGCATTTAATATTTTATCATACTGAATCAGTAAAATTGTCTTCTGACGTATAGACAGAATGACAGATAAAAAAAAGAAAGCCAGAAGGATGGATTCAGAACAGAGAGGGAGAGAGAAAATCTTTAGTGAAACGCTACATTAGAAATAACTACTAAGCAATCAGCACTCTCTCTCTCTCTCTCGTGAGGTGTGAACAATCAGAAAAAAATGCCTGCAAGTGAAAAAACCCCAACATCAATATTGGATTTGGTTTTCCTTCACCACTGGACCAAAAAAAACAAAAACAAACACACAGACTGTATGAGCAGGCAACATGTTTCTTAAGGCCTGTTCACACTGGGATGAATATTGCATGCAAATTTCACCAAGGTTTAATGCCTCGTGACTAAACAAAGGGCGCCAATGTGAGTGTGCACACCGAAGCGTAAAATGCAATGCATCATTAAAAAAGAAAAAAAGAAAAAAATGGTTTGATGCGTCGTGTTAGAAAATGGGTGACCATTGAGAAATATCCATGTTTTTTGCCAGTTAACAAAGAAGCATGTGAACGATTATAACTAGAGCTTCTTCTGGCTCCATTCTTCTTCTATGTGATAAGCGAGTGTCAGAAGCATAAAAGGTTGTGCAGTGCCACCTTATAGACGGGTATTTCTGTTTTTCATTCAGGGCCGTCAGCTCATCGTGAATAAAAATCGCTTGGGATTGAACAGCGAAAAACACTGACGATATCACGGTATTCGTCCCGGTGTGTACAGGCCTTTAAGGTTAAATCTGCTCAGATCTATTCTGGAAGTCATAGTGGGGAAGCGGCAGTGATGGCAGTGGTGCGATTAGCTTTGAGAATACGTGGATTATAAGAGTGAAAGTCCAACAGGCTTCTGGAGCAGATCAAAAGATGACTTACTAATCCCATTGTCACGCAGGTATCCGGCCAAGCCTTGCTTCTGGTACTCGGGGTCATTCTCTCGCTTCCACAGCTGGAACTGCTCACAAGAGAGCCCCAGATGCTGTGGCTCCCACTGCAAAGAGACACAAAGCAGTCACAAAAAAAATAAAACATTAACTTCCATAATTCTATGAAGTATTTGTTCAGTCTTTTTGTCATTAGACATGCATACAAGAGTATGTTTTGGATTTTTTAAGTTTTTGCATTTGCAACACTATAGTACTGACTACTGTCATTCTATGGAAAAATATAGGTTGTTGCAGTACTTTTAATTACACCCAAATATATCTCTTTCTTACCGGTTTTTTGCATTGAGCACAGAAGCTTTTCCTGCACTGCGTACAGGTGACCTTGAGTTGATCGCCATCATAGATGAAGCCATATGAGCACTGTGAAAATGAGAAGAGAGTAAAAGAGATGCATGAGAGCCATGAGATGCAAACATGAAGACAACTGACATCATGCACCTCTTTTCAGATCAGTGTTAAATGCGTTTGAATGAGACAACTGCTGTTTGAGCATGAGAAAAAGCGAACAGTGAGGAAGTACAGACAGGCTGTGTCACTCACATGGCTGCACCACAGGAACTTTGGGTCCTTGATGAGAGCCTGCTCAGTCAGTTTCTTGTGGAAAAGATCGTACACGTCCGGTTCAAGACAATCCCTGAGCTGGTCAGTCACACACACACACACACACACACACACACAATCGTTTCATACATCACAGTGAGTATTTTGAAGTACAGTTATACTGCTGGTTAAAGCTCAGTACTGCACTGCCCATCTTTATTTATTTATTTTCTCTCTTGCAGTACCTGTATGTCCAGAGTGGAGAAGTAGCTGTTTAGGTGCTCAGGGTCGTTGATGTCAGGCTCTGTGCAGACAGGACACACCATGTCTCTGATGTGCTTGTCCCTCACCGCTATGGTGAAATGCTGCTTAAAACATCCACAGCACACTGAACACTGGCATGATGTCAGAGACTGCATCTAAGAAAGACACCAAAAAAATAGTCCTGATTTAATTTAAAGGTATATAATTACCTTTAAATGTAATATTAATATATTCAATTTAAATATTAATATATTAATTGGTAGACTTTTTTATTTTTATTTTTTTTTTTATACATTTTTGTATTTTGCATTCCACTGAAGAAATAAAGCCATGCAAATCTGAAACAACATGATGTTGACTAAATTGTGACTTGATTTTTTCTTTTTTTTCTGTATCTCCCTTATGTTGTTCTAAAAAAACGACTTGCTTCTGCGGAACAGGAATTTTGGAACATGGAAGTTTTTTTTTTATGTTGTTAAATGAACTGTTTCGGGTTGCTATTGACTTCCATTAGATGTACAAGTATAACAACAGAAGTCAATGGGAACCAACACTGTTCGACTAGCAAAACTCTTCAAAATATTTTTTGTTCTGAAAGTTGTGACGCTGAATAAATGATGAGTTGATAGTGATTTCTGGGTAAACAGTTCATGAGCCTAAAGGTAAGGGTGTTCTGATGTAAAAAGTGCAAGATTTGGAGCAAAACACAGAGAAGGAGCTGACGCAAAGTACCTTGCTGTGGGGAAAAACTGACAGGCAGATGGGGCATTCCTTATTCAGCACACGACGAATGAAGTCTCGGTCAGGTGATTCACGCACGGCTTGAACCACATCTTCCAGTGTGTATGTGGCTGCAGGGTCCCGCAGTAATGACAGAACCAGCTCACAGCGCCCCCAGCTGGGCAGATCAAACACTGCAAGCAGCCTACGGCAAACATGCTAAACGCAGACAAACAATTTGTAGCTTAAGACATGTTTAATAACAAAACATTTCGACCACTGACCAATGTAAACATCTTTTATCAATCAATGAAATACGCCCCCGCCCCCACCACAAATGGTGATGTTTTGCACATCTAGTGATAAGAAAGCAATGCAGCGTCTCAGTGAAGGTCCATTAAGGTAAAAGGCCAGTCACCTGTTTATCTGGATGGTCGATGTTGATGGGGGGCTCAGGTTCGTCGCTCCACATGCGCTGATGGAATGGCTCTAGTAAAGGGCGCTGCAGCAGAACAAGAGCCCCCCTCACATCCCCTCCACTCTGCCGCAGGGCTTCTTCACAGTGGGTCACATCATTAAAGCCCAGAGAGCCAAGCTCTTTTACCTAACAAACAAAAACAGAAAAGAAGGTCACATATAGCAAAAATGCACCTGTTGTCTGCATGTCTGTGTCAGTATCACTATGACTGGAGGCACAAAGACAGACTTTACTCACTTTAACTCTACGGTCTCGGAGAGCCTGTCTGACAGCCTTCTCATTATCTCCCCCTGCTGCCAGCCAGGCCAATTTGGCTTCTGCTCTGGACAGGGGCACAGCATTGCTCTTTTGTCCATCCTGGCCATTGTTCCCCCCTGAACAATTTGAGTGTGCACTGGGCTCTTGCTGACATGATGCAGCCATTACACAGATCTCATCGAGCACATGAGGTAGCTCTGCTTTCAGCCAGTCATACGGCGTTACATTACTGTTTCCCGACACACACATGCTGGTGTAAACCTCCTCCGGGCTCACTCCTTTCTTCTCTCCCTCCTGAGAAAAGGACAGAGACAATGAGGAAGCTTGTACACTTCGGAGGATAATACTCAGGCTACAACAACAACAACCATTTCAGACTTACACGAATGAGCTGAATAAGTTTAAGCCCTTCCTCCCTCATCAATCTTTGCCTTTTCAAATCATGATCCTCAGTGGGAATGACTTTAGGTGGGGCTGGAAGCGGTGTGACATCCTTTACAGGTGAGAGTGGGAGGGGCTTAGAGGGTGATAAAGCAGGCTCTGCTCTCGAAAGACAACACATTTCGCATACAGGTGTTGGGGTGCGGTTGACGAACGTACAAAACTGGCAAACCCACTGAATGACATAAGGAAAATTGGAGTCAAAACAGGGACCTAAATTCAGGATAAAACTTGGCATGAGACTCATTTCATTTGCAATGTCAAATCAGAATATGCTCGCCAGTTAATGAATGTTAAATAGATTATGTGTAACAGCCACCAGCAGCATCAAAAAGAACTGATCGGTTTTTAGGACACCATAATAACATTGACTCATTATCAGTATTAACCTGAACCTACTGCTAAACAGTGAAGAATGGAGGAATGTTACTTTTTGAACATTCTTTATTTAGTTATATTATCAAGTTGATTGCACTGACACTATCGGATGAGAACATAACTGAGCTGAACTGATGACACACGAAGACACTGTTGTCTTCAGAAGAGCAGCTTTTAGCTTAATAAAATTAGTTTTTGCAGTCTCAACACTGTTGAAATGAGTCAACACTGAATTTACTTGAGATGAATAACAACACTGTTGCCTTCTGTAGAGCTGAACTGAACTCGTTTCATAATTAATGAACCTGAACATAATTAATTAAATGCTTATTCAACTGAACTAAATCAACACTGAACTGACTAGAACTGAATATGACACCATTGTATCTGTACAGCTGCTGACATAGCATCATTTGAATTAGTGTCACATGTAAAGATTTTCGCATAACTGATATTCTGTTGCTTATTACTATGAAACTGCTCGGAAATCTGTAATGCATATAACACTGAAAGTCATTTGATTACACGTATTGGCCCAGACATTATACAGTTCACCTTTAAAATATATCAGTAAACAAAACAATCTTTAAATAAAATTGCATATGTATGTAGTGGATCGTGGCACCTGGCTGTCCATTAGTCCTGTGGCAGTGGAGGTCGGCCGTAAGGGTGCGACAGGAGGTCTGGTGGCCAGACGAGGGCGCTCGCATACCTCACACAGAATGCTGCTGCCTGCATTCACTACAGTGCAGCTTTTACATTGCCACTCTAATTGAAAAAAGTAATGGAAAAAAAAAAAGAAAATTTAGATTTATTAGTCAACTACCCACCTGACATATCAAATGGTCAAACAGGTCTGACGGCCTATTTAGCGTGGAAAAAATAAGGATGCACAGTCTAACCAGATATTGTAGAGGGCTGTGATTGCTCTTCCTGTAAAGATGGAGCAGCAGAGGACAGGCGGGGTCGATCACAGGTTTCACATAAAACCTGATGCATTGTATTTACTGTAGTGCAGTAGGAGCACAGCCATGTTGATAACGATGAGCTAAAAAAAGAATAGAAATAAAGAAAGATCTGTTGAATAAATTCCTCTACACAAATATATTCTCTCAATCTTTCTGTGCTAACCTGAGCCGTTTCATGGCTTTTGAGGAAGTCACAGGAACCCTAATGTGTGTGGAACGTCCTGAATGGGAGTGATACAGTTTGTCACATTCTGTGCACAGCCGCTGAGTACAGGTGGGACAGTGAGCAGACACTGGAAAGATACCACATATGGTGCAGTTCTCTGCAGAGCAATTTAAATGGAAATGAATAGAAAAAAATTAAAGTGGACAGTCACACACAATTAAATATATTCTTTAAAAGGAAAGCATGGCTTACCTGTATGTTTAGAGGGCACTATAGAAGAAAGAGAGAGGGCTGGACTGAATGGAGATTTAGACTGAGAAGGAGTCGATGCAGGGGAGGGAGTTGACTTTTCCCATGGTCTTTCACTAGGAGAGAAGACAGCTGCATCTGTGCTGGTTGCCTCATCCTGCATAGACATTATATTTTATAGACATTATAATTTAATGTACCCTTGCTGAATTAAAGTATTACTTTTGTTCAAAAACCCAAAACCTTGAATGGTATATAGTAGTTTTAACCTCTTGTTATGCGACTCTAAAGTTGAAAAAAAAAAGTGCGTAGACATTTTATAACCACATATATGATCAGTGCAGAATGGTGAAAAACTTACCTGCACTGTGAGGGAGGGAATAAGTCTTTCAAAAAACTCTGGATGAGGATGGGTACCCTACAGAAAAGGAACAGATTCTAAGTAAGCTAAATGTTTTTGGTGAAAAATTCACAGAGTGCTTATACTTTACAGTCTGAGACCTTGATTAGCATGTCCAGCTCCATACGGAGGCACATGATCTCAAGAGTCACAGATGCCACCTTCTCAACATCCGGCTGGACAACATCATCAGGAAAGCTCAAGCCATCTTGCTGCTGATTGGTGTAGCCGTACAGGTTGAGTACTGCTCTGCCACCCTGAAAGAAAAGATATACAACAGTAACCAGATATTTTGCATGGATACAAAAAGCATCATAATCTCATTCAACACACACCTGTATAGAGTCTACGGTAGTCCTGAAGACAGGGTTGTTGTACTTGACTGTACGCCAGTACTTCGGCCTGTTGGGATTGGTAAGATTTGAGCCATACTTCTCCAAGATGTTAAGAGCAGTGGAAAGTTTCTGCAGCAGGCTAAGGGACTAAAAGGATTAGAAGATATTAATGCACAACAGAACAGTCCGAAGAAGAATACATTACAGCTCAGAAACAGCAACAGTTGGTAAAAATTAACTTTTATTTGCATACAACTGAATGGAAACAGAACTAATTTTTACAAAACACTTAAGATGTGACGTATTACCCAGTGCTATATATTATTATGCACTTTATGTCAGTCATTCACATAACCAGTGTGAAGCATTGATTCCCAATATAAACTGTCAAGCCAGTAACCACTGTAGACATTTCCCTCCCCCAATAATCGCATGTCATAAATCCATAAATATCTGATATTATTGATGTCTTTCTTCTGTACACTATTGCGTCCCACTGTTTATTGTTAAATTACAAATTTGTTAAAGATATATTTTTAGGCAGCTCTGCCTTAGCAGTGTCACAGCGCTCATCAAAGTCAAAATGAATGAGATGGCCAATCAAATCAAAGAACGTGGGCTTCACTGCTCACACAACCCAAATATGACAGTAATATCATCACTCCTGGGATGCATTTAAGGGAGTTTTCAGAAGTGAGGGTATTACTGCACTGAGGTCAAAGAGCTGTGAAGCGCTCTTCAGCCATTCATTATATCTTTTTTATCCGCTGAAAAAAAACCTTTATTTTGTGTCACTGTACTTAATCATGTGACTAGTCATGTAACCGTCTTTAAATAGGGAAAACGTGGAAGTGTTTGGTGGTTTCTAAATACATCCTTATTTGAAATAGAGCTAAGCTAAACGCTAACACAATGGCTATGTAGATATGTATAAACTCGTCTAAGTTGAGGGAAGAACATAAGGGAAAACGCCACTGTTTTTCCGTATTCCACTAAGTATACAAATAGTTTTACTTTTACTGTTTTCTTTAATGCTGTTTATTCCTTTAAACACTAAATTTGTTTAAATTAAAAGAACTATTACTTTCGCCTTGGTCCCCCCCAATCATCAAGACTTGGGTCGTTGCCTTGCATGCAGTAAATACATGCAAATGGTCAGATCATCAAAATGTCAAACTTTTGCTTCCTGTTGTGTAATCATATACTCTTTGAACTGCGGAGGAAAATGAATCATTACACCAGCTCTCACCTCTTTCCTGTTATTCCCACTACTGTTTTCCATCAGCATGCTTTCAGCAGCAATGTAGCGATATTTGCTGGAGGGCGGAAGGGGGATATCGGCCATGGCTGCCACCCCTGCCCTCATCTCCTGGGCAGAACCTGGATTAGACAAGCTGCCTTCCGCGTTCACCCTCACCTCCTCCAGCTGATCAGTGAGAGAGGCCATAGCTGAAACTGAAAGTCATCAAAGCTTCGTGTATAAAACACACAGGGCCTGCATAACCAGAAAGCATTGTTTATGTCATGCCAAAGCATTAGCAAACTAATAACATAGCAAACTATAGTTAAAGTTTAGACAATGTGGCTTAACGTTACTGATTTATGTTTGAAGCATTGTCAACAACACGTCTGTTGATTCTCTTGTCAAACATACGGTGTAATTCTCTGGTTTATTTGCAATCATTGTTAATATTTTACAGATGTGCGTGACTGTCACATTCTTTATGTAACCTGTAAGAATGTTTTTAAAACAAAATCACGTTAGCTAACTTATTACGCTAACTTAGCTAACGTTACCTTGTGAATGAAAGTGAAACCATAACAACTCACACGAAGCTAGTTAGCTACGTCTTTATTCAGTGAAATCTCAATTTTTAGATATAAACTGATGCTTTACTGTCTGTATAGGATAGACAAGTAACAACGGACACCTTAGTGTTTGCATACTCAAATAAAATCCTAACGTTAGTTGGTTTAACTCGCTCGCTGCTATACAAACGTAGTAGTAGGCTAGCAGGCTAACGCTTAGGAATTACAGTCAAAACACTGGTCAGCGACATTGCAGAGAAACGTCGAGATGTGTCTCTGTTAATACTTTTAGTTAAGTCAACTGTCTGCATTATTTCATGAGCTGTCGATAAATATTAACATACTCACCGCTTATTGAGAGAGAAGGAGCGCTCCCATTTCACTCATACGTGAAACTGAAACATACATCTGCGTTTACCCGCAGAGAGGCGCTCTGAGGAAACACAAACTGCATACCAAAAACCAAAACCATTTAAAATAAATTATATTTAAAATGACTGAATGGACAAGTAAAAGCAGTGAACGACTGCTGTAACACTCCTAGGCTTCTTTACAGAAAAGACTGTGTTGGATATAATTTGATATATAGTTGTATAATCGTAATAGCAAATCATACTGTGTGGAATATGAACTAACACTGTAATGCTACTACTATTGCTACTACTAATAATTTTATTATAAATAAAAAATGTAAGAGACAGCTTCTTATGATATAATCCTACGTCAGCGTTTCCTGAATATAGTTCTAATTGGATACACCTGCTGGCTGGCATTTAATTGCATTAGTGGAGCTCTGGAAACACACATGCCACCTATAAATCCGAAGTGCAAAGCCTTAACGATAGAGTTAGTCGCTCTCGCTCAATGCACATTTAAGTCCACTTTGTCACTTTCACATCTAAGGTTAGTTATTTATGTCGCTACATTTAAACAGTATTAGTAGCATGCGTGTCCATTTTTAAGTTATTCTGCTGTTTGCTGGTATTGCTTGATTAGTCTAAACTATCATGCTTATAAGCGTGGCACGTTTTCTCCTCTTTTTTTTACAGTATTGCGGTGTTTTGTATCCTGTGTTGTCTTTTGTCATCTCTTCACAAGAAATGGAAGGTAATCTTCTTAAACGCTTGCCAGTGCTTTTCTCTATAGTTCGGGCAAGCAACTGAGCAAAGAGTATAATAATATCCTACAAATATAAATACAAATGTCTTCCTTTTTTTCCTCAGGAATAAACAACACCTCACAATCAATGGGAGTTGGGCAACCTCACCATCCAGTAAACCACACTAGACCCTTTTTCTATGTTCAGCCACCATCTCAGCCTTATTTCATGTATCAGTGGCCCATGAATCCATATGGCCACTATGGCTTTCCAGGGCCAGGTAAGATCAGTCTCTGAAACATTGATTATTGTAGGCTTCCATTTGAGTTGATCACAACCATATCTTTTTCTTTGTTCCAGCTATGCACTTCGGTCGTCCCTACATGGCCCCATATCAGTTTATGCAGTATCCTGGGTATGTGATCCCACATGCACCCATGCAGCCAATCGATTACAGAAGAATCAACCCCCACTTCCCCTCTGTTGCATCCTACGATTTGCGTGTCCGCCAGCACTTTCAACATGCAGGGATGCATCGGGAAACTGCCTGTTCTGAGGTCCAAACAGATCCTAGTGATTCAGTCAACAAACTGATAGACAAAATTGAGAGTCTGAAGGCCTGTGAACAAGGTGGTGACAAGGGGCTTAACGCTGTGGTCTCCTCTACTCCTGATGTAGTGCAGGGAGAAAAACTGACTGGTTTAAATGAAGACTCCAAGTTGGAGCTTGACTCTCAGGAAGAAAAGGAGGAAAAGGTCACAAGGCCTACGACCTACAGTGACTCGGCGTATGATGCTGAATCTAGCCAGGGTAGACTGGACGAATGTGTGTTATCAGATGTGCTTCCCCTTGACAGTTCATCTGTCCATGAGGAAGAGGATGCTAATGAGGACAGTGAACAACGGAGTGTTTCTGAAGAACTGTGCTGCCAAAATGGGAAGCCAACAACCAGTGCTACTGGCAATGTGTTCTGTAGCGGTATCAAAAGTATTGCTGATCCAACAGAGAACCTTGATTTGGAGAAACCAGGTGATGAGCAGGTACAGAATATTGCATCTACTGATGCTGCTGCAGTTATGGAGCCTCTTATAAATATCTCTGAAGACTTTGACCTGCAGTATCAAATCCTTCGCCTGCCCTGCAATAAGACAACAACTGGCCTCAGTCTTGAGCGAGAGATTGACCCACTTGTTTACTTTGATTCTCCAACTACTCTGTTGCCTCCACAAAACTATCTGTCCTCAATTGGCAGTGCATATTCCTACAGCTACTACCCTCAAGTGACCCAAGAGCGCCAGAGTGTCCTGAGTCCATCCATAGATGAGCTCTCTTCCAGAGATGAGATGTTCTCCACTGATGTCGAGGATCTCGATCTTGTTCCGGGGCATGTGTATGTCGGTGGTGGCAGGCTGGCTGAAACCAGTGATGCGCCTGTTCGCTCAAGGAAAGAGCTGTTAAGCATGGAAAAAGCTTGCCCTGGCTGCCAGAAAACATGTGTGTGCTGTGGCTCAAGCTTGCAGGAAGAGGTCGGAATGTGCAAAATGGCTGAACGCAACCATCCTGAGAGGGAGGAGGTGTCTGATCAAGAATGTGAGTATGACCTCGATGCAGAGGTGCGGAGTAACTGCGAGTCCCCAAGAATGTCCAAGAGGAAGTGTTGCAGCAGGCATGCGCTGCCATCTTGTGGGCATCACTGTGCCAAACACCGGCACAGAAAGCTGCTGTGCGAAGGCCAAGAAAGCTGTGATCTACGCGAGCAGGCTTGTGTGCATCCCAAAGGAGAGTGCTGTGAGGAGTATGGCTCTCTGGTTAAAGCAGATAAGAGAATTCAAAAGGGAGGCTTGTGCAGGCCTTGTGTTGGTAAGGGTTTGTTTTTTATTTTATGTTTTAATGCTGTCACAAGGTGGTCAGCTCATGTAGAAATTTATTTTTAGAACAACAATGGAGAGAGGGTGTTGTCTCTGAACAAGAGAATTGGGTGAGCTGTGGTGCCAAACCAAGGGCTTGGAGGCAAGTTAGTGGACCTCAAGATCAAGGTAGGTGACTCTAAATGGTGGACGAGTTTTTTTTTTTCTACTTTAGTGTGAAGTCTTTTAAAGTCACTGAATACAAGTGTGAAGTATGGCTTGTTTCTTAAGTGGTGTTTTTGATTTGTGAAGGGAGAACTCCGTTAAGAAGGCCGACTTGTAAGACAGTCCACCAGCAAAGGCCAAGAAGTGAATACGATGACTATGATGAGACCGACTTTACCTACTGCCAGAGAGGCAGAGGTGAGTTTAGTGTTTTAAAGAAGTTAAATCATTACTTGGTTGTCACTTATTTGTTCTATATCTTCATCCCCCCATCAGGTGCTATAAAGAAAAGAGGCACCAGATACTAAACCACGATGCACTGCTGTAATACTTAAATGTATTACCCGAAACTTGTGTAAAAAAAAAAAAAATGCACTTCACAATGAATGTACACATGGACACTGTTCTTGACTGTATGTAACTTCAAAAAAAAAAAAAAAAAAAAAAAAAAGGATTGCCGTGATGTACACCTTGGTGCATTTCCAGTGCGCAAGTTAACTTTCTATTTTGATTGCAATGCATTCATCTTAATATTATGCTGAGACTACTCCCACTGGACCAGGCCTTGACCTATGCCTAGAAAGCCTTTTCTTCTCATGTGACTCGATCTGGGAGGTGTGGATCTTGTCGGGTGTGCGAGAGTAAGAATCTTTGCATTGGTCAAGGACTGGCACACTGTGACCGGTTTCAAATGTTGGGCACTGGAGGTGCAGCTGGTTTAAGGGTGATGCAGGGGGGGGGGAAACAGGGAGGATGAGAAATAAAGTGGACCTCTTGGCTGTTTGGCTACTCTTAGTCCAGATGTGTCTTGTTTTTATTACTGTGCTATTTTTATACGTTGGTGTAATGTTGACATGCAGACAACTCCATAGCTGTACAGTGTTATTGTGTCATTAAAGACTCAGCATTGCACTTGAACTGTTTTGTGTTTTTGTTTTTTTTCTTCCCCATCTGCCTTTCCCGTTCTCTTAAAAGAAATAGCCTACTCCCTCACTACAGGGTGCATTTGTTTATTGCTGTTATCCATGTGTTTTTAATTTGCAAGGGCCCGCTCATTAGTGTGGGCCTCAGCTGGTGGTGAACTTTAAAACAGATAGGTATTTGAAAGTGTGTTTTTAGTCTTTCCCTCTGATTACATTATTATTATTATTTTTTATGTTTAGGAGACCGCTCAGTCTGACTATTTACAGGAGCTGACACTATTTCTACATGAGGTAAAAAATATTACCCCGCATGTCACAAGCTTTTCCGTTTCTCCCTCTGATTTTATTTCAGCATTGCAATACGTTATGTCGCTTTGAATGACAGCTTTGACATTTAAAAAGTCAGTTTGATGGCTTCCTCTAAATTTAATCTGATTTTTGCCCAGAGGAATGGCATAAAAATGGATAAACAACTTGTCATGTAATACTGTTCATCAATGCGCAAAACAAAACTTTTTCTAAGAGCATTGTGAGCATCTTCAGTAGGCTAGTTCACAGGATAGCTCATCTCTTAATGGTACTTGTATAAACCCTACTGTTAGCACTTTTAAAAAAGATGCTAAAAACCAGCGGAAAGTTTTTGTTTTTGCAATATTTACTTAAACTGAGGATTATGTGATTAAGAAGCTTGTTTGTTGTACTTATCGTGTAAGGCAAGTACGTATTTGTTTTGTAACAAATATAATCCGCCTTCAAACGACTAAACGATCAGACCTGTTTAGACTCGAACAGCGCTGGTCAAGGGGCGTGGCAAAATGATAAGAGGGTTTACTATTGGCCGTTCCCTTCGCAGACGTCGCTCGCTATTGGCTGCGCTGAGGGAGTAGCAGAGAGCGTTTACAGTACAGCCTTTGAAGAAGGCATATTGAGGTATGACAGATGAAGCTGCTCCGCACGCGATGTTCGCCGTTTGCATAGATGAAAACACCTCTCAGTTTTCAAGGTGAGTCCCCCCCCCAGGATCTTTTCAAAGAAACAGGTGAAACTACTAAGCTTTCCTATTTGTGCATTTTCATTAAAGTTGTTCTGAGAGAGTCTGTACTCTTAAACAGAGTTTACAGCAAACAAAACCTGTTTGTGTCAGTTTTGTTCCATTGTATCGATGTATATTTGTTGCATTACGTCTCAACCACGGTTTTATAACCTGCGCTCCGCGTGTAACTTTATTGGAGCACATCTGCTCAAGGCAAGTTCAGCCTCTGTATCAACCCATCAAGTTTTGTATTGCGGTTCACTGTGTTTCGTTGTTTTATGCACCAGTGCAGCACGGAAGGAACCCGCTCTTCTACATTGCAGCATGGTTACTTTCGGCAGCTTTCTGTCTCTGTTCCGGTTTAAGTGTTGTTTTGATTGTTTAGAGACGCGCAACAATGGCCGCGTGTCAAAATATTGTGAGCTGCCTAACTAGACAGCATTTCTAGGTGACAGAGGCGTGCAAGATGCCCAGAAATGTAAACGGCTTGCTAGGTTTTGAGAGACAGCCAATGGCAACTAGTCTAAATACGCCTGTTTAGGAAAACAGACGTGCCCAGATAATACCTGTACATGTCACACAATCCAAAATATTTGGGGTGTTTTACTAATCCCAAACTTTAGTTTACAAAGTCTGTTTATGTGTCATTCAACCTCAACAAAAATGTTGATATCAGAGGTTGTTTGTCTTTACTTTGCCCTTGTGACTTAATTAGTAAATTCCACAGATATTATCTTGCGTTATCTCATCTCAGTGCTTTGCTATCAGACAACTGCTTGATCCACTCAGGATTTGAGCTGCTTTTTCTCTGTACGTTTGGTTTTATTATTAACATGGGTTTGTGTTGATGATCGGCATGTGCTTTAATCACTGTAAGAGTTCTGTTAATTACACACCTGTCCAGACAACATTTCAGTGCAAAGTTAAACGCTTATCTGCTTCCTGTCACAAACACACCTTACTCAGTCGAAGTTCGGTGTGTTTTGTTTAGAAAATAAACACACATGAAGATCTGTTTGACTTTGCCGCATAAATTATGTGTCACCCTGGGATGTTTCTCATTTCTGCATTGTTGTTTGTGCAGGTTACCGTTGGAGGTGGTGGGCTGTAACAACCACATCTCGCAGGCTCTTATGTTGCATGAAAAAAAAAAAGGCATCAAAAAGTAAAGGCCAAGGGCATGCATGAGTAGTGCCCCTCCCCACCTGCTCTAGTCAGCGCATTGCCCTTGAGAAATGGCTCATGGCCTTAGATTTTAAATGTGACGTTTTTCATTTCCCCCTTTTCTTTACCCCCTTCCTGACAAATCCCCTGTTTCAGCTGCATCCGTCAGGTTGATGCTCCAGTGTAGCGCACAGCAGACGGTTTGTTATCTGCTTGTTTCGTTGTCTTGGTTTTCAAGACATCGAACCGAAGATTGACCCTCATTGAAGCTTCCACCATGGGATTCATGTTAAAGATAAAATCCTAAAGGTGTAGTTTCACATAATATCTTGTGAGGCATATCTAGTGTAACAGTGCCATTGTATTGCTTTATTCATGCACTTGATCCTCAGTTGTTTAAAGTAAAAGTAAGAAAAATAAATAAAATACAGTCCGGGTAGAAAATTCGTTAAGTGAATGCCAGCTTGCTCAGCATAAAATGAAAGATTGATGCCAGAACAAAAGCGAGAACTGAAAGGACATGTTCTCAAGGTTACACCTTCTCAAATATTTTATGATTTAGTAAATGTGCCCACAGGACGTTTAATAGATTGGCACATTTTCTCCCCTGTGTGCCGTATCGGAATTGCTGAAGGAAATTGAGCTGGACTGGTTTTCATGGTAACTGAAATACCATGAGAAGCACAAAGATTCCCTATAATGGTGAAATGGACTCGTAGCAGCCACATTTGTTTTACTTTCTATGCACTTTGCAATGACACCTATTTGATGTTAAACAATTCGACGTCAAATAATGAACTTGTCTCATTTAGCAAAAAAAGTTTTTGTAAAGCCCCTTACATGGTATTCATGTCTGTAATTTTCTAAAGCTGTCTGTGAGATTGCATTTTGATGCAGTCCCAAAGAGAAGGGAAATATTTCTGCTTCTATATCACAAGATAATGTGCAACTAATAACGGATGAGCCCTCAGGGGCGCCCGTCCGTTCATACTACAATAGCAGGCTTAATTGCATTTATTAATTATTCTTCCCCTCATGGGCTTGAGTGGAATTATACGTATATGAGCAATTACTTGCATGGTATAAACCTTTTGAACTCGAAAGGGAAGCACGCTACACCATAACTGTTTTGTTTTGCATGTCACGGTCACATGAACAAATTATGATGTTATGGCTGTAAGTGTGAAAACAGGAAGTCTGGAGTGAGGCTAATGCTGAAAACTTGGCCGCGAGCCATTTATCTTTAACTCAGGCACTTTATGCGTGTTGATTCTTTTCTCAGGTGATTGACGTGTACTGGCACACTTCAGTTCGCCTTGAGTATTTCTCCCTTAGTGTCAAGCATTGAGCCATGCAATTAAAATGCATATTAGCTGTACAGTACCTGAAGGAAACAAATGCCCTCGAATAAATTTTAGATGAGGTTAGGAAATGTTTTTAGGCTCTGAATTGGTTAAGGTCAGAAGGAAGCTTGAGCGCTGGAGGGGTTTTGAACTCTCATTCATTGGTCAGCTTCATGCATGCTAATAGTTATGTGTCATGCAGGTTTCAGAGATTGTGCCTATGGGCTCAACTAAACTAGGTCACATTTTACTGTTGCTTGTAAAGGGAAAGGTTTTTCATTCAGTGAAAATTTGTACTCCCATTGTGTGGCCGTATAAACACTCTTAAGTGAATTAAACTGCCCATTGAGTAAAACTGCATTTTTTTGGCAATAAAGCAACCCTGATTACATATAATTATTACGTTATATTGTTACCAGAAAACAATTATTATGTATTTTATCATAAGCATTAAACTGTATATCTAAGGATCTAGCAAACAAAAATAGAAGAGGGACATAAAGCAGAGAAAAAAAACAGAACAAAAGAGCACAAAGGACACAGATCATGAGAGGAACTAGATGTGTCATTTGCAAGGTATGTCACTCCCTTATCATGATCGTGTGTTTAGAAATACTTTCTTACTCAGACTGAGAAATACAGAAAGTCATAAGTCATTCCATTTCTTTGGAATTTTTTTTTTTTCTTCATGTTGCATGTTAGACAGCTAAATATATCCATTTGGCAAAATAAATGAATACATACATAAATGATCCTGGCCAAAATATTTCAGGTCTGTGCTGAATGCATGTTTTTAGTGCCCCTCTTTTAAACTGAAATGATTTTGAACCTTCAAATGCCACAATATATTACAAATGCCACTTCAAGTAGCAGAAAGCATTCTTGAAATGCGTTTTGAGCAAATGCAAAATGTGTTTTAAATATATAGTTATAAGAAATGTTTTTATTTGGACAGAAAGGATATGGAAAAATAATGAAAAGGAAATAATATAAGAAAATAATAATGCATGCATATATACAGTATTTTTACATTTTTGAAGTCTGAAAAGTTGCTGAACAGTTAGGATATAAAGATTGTACATGTTGATGAATTGTTTAGTTTAAGATAAGGTTAATTATTAAATAAATCAGTAAAATAATTGTAGCTGTGTGTCAGATGAATTTGGGTAAGCCATGAGAAGAATGTATTATTAGAAATGGATTGAAAAAAAATCAATCAATTCACCATTTTCAGGCATACTTGCCTGGTTTATGTAATGTGAACAATCCACAGTAAAATGACTCTATAATGGTTTTTGACATTTATAATTATATTTTCTTTTTCAGAAAATATTATTGCTTAGTCCCCAACGATTCCTAATCTTACCTTATATGATATGATAAACTTCACTAACGTACCTTTTTTTTTCTTTTTTGATTGATTTAAGACATGTTATGTGGCTTTTCAAGTACCTATTTCTTTATTATCATGTATTTTCCCTTTTTCAGAGACATTTCATCATTAAATGGGGAAGGACATTCCTGTGGACGGCTGTTATTTCCAACTGTGCTCATTGAGTGATTTAAAACCCTGCTTGGATCTATACTAAACCCATGGTAAGAATCACTGCGTGTTCATTTCACATACTCCTAGAATTAATCACAGATAATTATCCAATTAAGCGGTTTTGTTTTCAGCTCGCATACAGGATATAGCTTCAGCATTCTTCACCATCGTTTTCTAGGCTTAGGGTGACTGTCACTCCTAATCCCTGCTGATTTGTTTACTTATCCAGGACGTCTACATCTAAGTCAAGCCTGACAAGAATTTAGATCCAGCTCACAGCTAGCGCATAATAAATGAACCCCTCTTCCTGCATGTGCATGTGCCAAAACCTATCCCCTGGATTAAATTCTTGACGGTGTTTTGATGCAACGTATTTGTCTCTCTTCCACAGGCAGAGGCAGACGTGGATTAAAGCACTGACAGCTCCATCAGCACAGAGTGGTTGACGGAGAAGTCCAGTGGCGAAACAAATCGACAAGAAAACTATCATTTAAAGCAACCGAAGAGCCACATTTTAAAGGACAATGGACACCTTGTCCCAGAACTCCAAGCTTGAGTGCCAAATCTGTTTCAACTACTTCAACCAACGGCGCCGTCCTAAACTCCTGCACTGCCAGCATACCTGCTGCTCCGTATGTCTGAGCCAGATGAGGCTCAGCCAGAGAGAGCTGCGCTGTCCTTGGTGCCGTTGTGTGACGCAGGTGCCCAACGGACTTTCGGTTTCTCATCTTCCAGACGACCCGGAAGTACTTTCCATTATCAGTCTGTCTCACTCCTCCGAACACACCCCCATATTTATACACTTACCCAACAGCGGCTGTTATCTGCTGCCCGTCTCTCTGGACACAGATGAGGCGATGCTTCCTGGACAGCCATCGTGCCGATTTGGCTCTAAAAGCGCCGGGGTGTTAAACGTCTCTGATGGCAGGAGCCTCATACTAGGGGAAGACACAGGTGAGGTGGTGATGGAGGAGGAGGAGGTGGCGGTTAAAAACAATGCTTGGACGGGGGTTTGCACTGTACTACTGGTGGCATTCATTTTGATTTTTCTGCTTGGGATCGTGTTGCATAACATGTCCTGCGTGTCCAAACGCTTCACTATTATTTCCTGCGGATGAGACTGATTCTACAGGTTCACTTGTGAAGGACCAACTGCTGGTTTGGAATCTCTTTGTGATTGTGATTATGTACATCGCATATCTGGTGACTTATGTATATGGTAAAGCAGCAGAAGGGAATGAAAGAAGTCAAGGGCACAATCTATGCAATTTGGGGTATTTCAAAAGTCTGTGAAAACCCTGATTTGTTAATACATAGGGAATTTGTTCATTTGATGTGCAGAAATGTCATTAAAGAATTTAGCAGTATTGACTCTGTATTTTGCATGTCTTGTATGTACCTGGGGGAAATTAACTTAGTCTTTAATACTACAGTAGAGCTGTGCGTTATTGACAGTCAGGAGGCG
Source organism: Enteromius viviparus (assembly GCA_032353835.1). Classification (NCBI taxonomy): domain Eukaryota; kingdom Metazoa; phylum Chordata; class Actinopteri; order Cypriniformes; family Cyprinidae; genus Enteromius; species Enteromius viviparus. Next base: position 1,502,606 of record JAUCNO010000385.1, read on the forward strand.
TTTGTGACTGAACACTAAAATGTAGAAATGAAATAAGATATTGCTACATAGCTGCACTGCCTTTAAATACTGTTTATTGCTGTGTTTGATTGCTGTATGTTTTAAGGTGTTTCAATTTCTTTAAAATGCTACAAATCATATGTTTTTATTGGTAACAAACTGTTGCTTTTTTTTTACTAATGGGTTTTGACTTTGCCTTTGATTAAAAGAGTGAAAAAATCAATCTTTCATTTGTGTGACATAATTTATACATATATTCATACTATTATTAATATGATCTACAGTACATGCTACTTTAAAGAATGCACTAATACAATATTGTTAATGTGGGACCAGTAAGAATGCTTATTATAGAAATGAATACTTATTCAGCAAAGATATATTAAATCAATCAAAATTAAATGTGAAGACATTTACAGTTGATTTCTTTTAAACTCTAATTAATCTTTTTAATGTATTAATCTAAGATAAGTCTGTAAAAACAACATATATTTACCACACAAATATTGTTTTCAACATAAGATAAATGCTTCTTAAGACCTGGGACCTGTACCATGATGGTGGAAGAAACTCAGAGTTACAGGATTAGTTTTGAGTTGACAAATCTGGGTTTGAGTTGCTCCAATCTGGGTTTGATGGTACCATGAAGCTAGTCATCAACTTTCTCTGTCAACTCAGGCTTGATCCTGAGTTAATGTAGCACGAGCACATGAAAGTGTGACATCAGCAATAAGCAGCCAATCACATGCTTTTAAGCTTTCATTCACTTCTCGTGAGAGAGTACAATATGAACAATATGAGAAATTTAACACATTTACACAGCAAGATGAAACAATCTTTAATGAAAGAGCAAAACTTAAAAAAAAATGTGCAAGTAAGCTGTAAAGTTACTTTATAAAGATGATATTTCTAAGTATAACACTAAAATAACAAACACTGTAGGTAAAACACTTAAAAATGTAAACCTATTACTATTAAACTAAACTGGCTTGTGTAATAGATTAACGAGAATCATCAAAAAAAAAAAAAAAAATCTGATGATTTTATCTTAAAACTATGTTTCACTATGCAGCGTCCTTTAATTTGGAGTAAGAGAAGCTGGGGGAGTGACTTTATTGCAACAGACATGTGTCACCTTGCTGGAAGCTGATTGGTCAAATTCCTTTT
>JAUCNO010000385.1:1504962-1517967 GCA_032353835.1 Enteromius viviparus
TGTTTCTTGTCTTGTCACCGTCAATCTGTTGCACTGCAAAGCTTTGTCACAAAAACAAATTCCTCGTATGTGTAAACTACCTGGCAATAAAGCCCATTCTGATTCTGATTCTGATTCTGAATATTAGTTCCTACCCGGACCCTTTTGGACTCACGTACCTTGGGACGATCGCTCAGTGCGAAGTTTTGATTTGCATAGCTATCATCTCTGAGCATTTATTCCTGTTGGGTTTTCTGCGTATCATTGGACTGTATATTTGGACTATTGATTCTCGCCGCCTGCCCCGACCTACCGCCTGTTCTTCCGTTTTTGAGAGTTTGGATTTCCCTTGTTGTGATTGTTTGCTTGTGAGATTGACCCACGCCTGTACGACTACGCTACACATTAAAAGCTTGCACATGGATCCACCCGCATCTCCCGAATCATTACACCTAAACTTCACAAAAACTATAAACTGATTCTTCAAATCTGATTGGCACAATGTTGTCTCAGGGTCAAGAAACACGTCAAATTTAGGTGGACATATTGTAAATAGAATCTAGAATCTTTAAAGAATATTGAAATACTAGGCTAACTTCTACTTATAGTTTGCCTATCCTTTGAACAGTTGACTTGATGAATTCACAAATAATAGTTCATTAGCGAATTGATCTCGACTGATCCATTTGCAGATTCCTAGCCCCCACCGATCCACTCAATTAGTCGCAGGAGGGTTTTAATGCTAAAATAAAGGGTTAGTTCATACAAAATTAATTAATTACTCACCCTCATGTCGTTCCAAACCCATAAGATCTTTTTATCTTTAGAACACAAATTAAGATATTTTTGATGTAATCAGAGAGCCATGACTCTGCATAGACAGCAATAGCCTACAACTGAAATGATCAAAAAGTTTACTTTACTTTAGTTTTGCAATGCTAGTATTTTTATTCACGAAGAAAACAAAAATAACATAATTTACTCAACCATTCTTCTCCCGACTTACGTCTTCCGCCATTTTAGAGAGTACCACACATGCGTACGCTTTCCACTAGCCATAAACAACCCCAGAGGGAGAAGGGAGAAGAATGGCTGAGTAAATAATGTTATATTTGTTTTCTTTGCACAAAAAACTACTCTCGTCGCAAAACTGAAGTTGAGCCACTGTTGTCACATCCCTGCTGATAAAACATATGCTGGTTAGGTAGGTTTTGTATCTGGGATACTGGTTTATGTTGGTCATTTGCTGGTATAAACTAGTCTTTTGCTTTAGGACCAGCACATGAGCAGCTAAGGACCAGCTTAAATTAGCTTTTAATCCCAGCATCCCTGCTCTTTTTTTCAGCAGGGTAGCTACAGTACAGATAAGCAAGCTAAACAGTCTTGTTGCCATTAGCTAGCTAACTAGTAAACTCCTTCAGTAGTAGTTGGTTAAGATGTTTGTTGTAACCAATAATAAACAAAGAAACAACAATGTCTGCACACTGAAAGTAAAGCTTCAAAAATGACCAAACAACACAATGTTTGACCTTCATTAGGCACAAAACTGTCCATTTGCATCTTACTCCGCCGACAATCTTTTGCAAAGAATTCTGCTTTTGGCCTATTCTTAAACAAAACGTTATTTTCAGATTTTACCTTTCACCATTTACTTCTCATGTTTTTGTTTCCTCTACTTGGAAACCTGCTCAGGATTAGTAAAGAAATAATTAGGACGATTGATTTTCCCAGAGTTACATTCACAGCTCACAGTAGGCAGAGGGCAGAACTAGAGGTAGCAGCTCCCAAACACATCGTGATCAATGAGCAGAACCAGCGGCTCCCACCAGCCCGCAGAGAGGCATCTGTGCCCTAATGAACACTAACTACAATTCATTGCTAATGGGGGGCACAGTGGGCGTTTAGAGACAGAACCCCAGGATGCACTTCCTCCATTGAGTCTGTGCGTTCTCATCTGTGTGTTCATCATTCTCTCCAAGCCTCAGATTTACCGCTGCCATTCTCCACTGCATATTATGCAGCGATTTGTTTCGCTCAGTGCACGAGACAACAAACCACTGTGGATATGCCATGGATAACTAAACAGTTATTCCCGGGCCTATATCCTCTTCTGCTTAACATCCACATGTCTGTTTATACATCTCTGCCAGCAGGGAGTGGATAAGCAAATTGTCACCATTTTTTATTTGTGGGAAAATGTTTTATTTGCAATTCATTGTTCTTTCATCTTTTGCGTGACATAGTAATCTGGGAAGATCCTACAGCGCAGGTTGGGTTCTCTGTTCACTTTGACAGGCACAAAACAATTGCATCGGGTTTTCAGCGATAGCTTCCTAGAATCAGGTTTGTATCCGTACTCGACAATACAGTAAGTCTGGTTGAAATATTTTACTGTCAACAACTGAGACAGTAATCCTTGCTTTGGTAACTCATAGGAAGCTGAGGGAAGAACCAAAGCCTCTGGCACAATATGAAAGCATGATGTGACTTCATTTTGTCATAGTCAAACCTAAAACCATTACCCGCTTGTCAACACTAAAGTTATTCTCGGATCAAAGAAAAAAAAAGTTACATCTTTCCTAAAGCATATCAAACCGTCTGGAAAATCTTTCATGCCGCTCTGACGTCTGTGTTGCTCTTAAGGAGTTCCTCCTGTGGCTTCCTGTAACCGAAGGGTTCTTAAGAGATTTATTATTTTAGCAATGTACCTGTTTTAATATGATCCATCAATATTTGATCATTTTAACACAATGCTTTAAGTCATTTAGAAGAGAAATACTTAAAATCAGTAAGTTCAGAGCTTCCTGTCGAAGGCGGATGGAAACAGTGAGGTAAGAATAACTCTGAATGTCATTTCCTCACATTAGAGATTAAACTCAAATTACACTGCCTGCCTCCTTCCGCTGCTGCTCTGTATTATTAATTAACTCGTGTTGCCTGAAAACTCAACCAACATGTGTACATTTTTTTCTACTGATAAAAATTGTTTCACTTGTAATGCAAGTGGGTATTGTAATAGGTATACAAAAGGACACAATATGTTCTTCAAATGAAAAACAATTTCAGAATACACATTGAAAGGCACATTCTGCCTTCTGCAAAGAGGGGTTCATTAGGAATGTATTGAAATAACCATACATTGTTAAAAACACAATATTCCAACTTGGGTAAATGCAAACTTCCTGAAATATAAAATATTTGGTAATATTTCTTTTCTGTCTCAGTTTTAAGTTTTAAGACAACTCATGATGCTAGAAGAACTAAACTGTTTAAATTAAAAGTATTAAAGCATTTAAAATACTGTGTTTATATTTAATTTATCAAGGATGCATTCAATTCAAAATCTACAGTGACATTTATGTTACAAAATATTTTTAATAAATAATTTTCTTTAAAATGTCTGCCCTCAGAGCATCCACCAATATATTAAGAAGCAGCTTTGATTGATTGAAAAATATTCATGACAAAATCTTACTGACACCAAATGTGTGTGTATATATATATATATAAATATGATTCAAATATGATATGATTAATTAAATTAAAGCATTCTTTTGGTTGCGCTTCCCATGCATTCCGTACATATAATTTGTATGTATATAATCTGTGAAATTGACAGCTACCGGTTGGAATAAGTACTGCAAAAACAATGGTATTCTGCCCCGGAACACACATTTCAGATTAGAATTACTTGCTACAGCATTATTGGCTTGTCCCAGTATAGGTCATGAACCCCGCCCTCTCAAAGTAATCTAATGGGACGCAAGACAAACTAAATGTGCCACTTGATGTGGATTTTAGCACATTATTGTAAGTTAAGGTGTTTGGTTTAATTTAGGGTAATTTTGGTTTTAGTTAATGCTATAAAACGGGAGTGTGACGTTAAGATTGACAGCTGGGGGTGACCACTTCTCTAAGTGAACTGAGTCTCCAATGGACTTCAGGAAGAGATTGGAGTTGTATTTAACTTATTTTTACACGGGCCTCTTATATGGCAATAAGCAAACAAAACCTGGACCAGTCAGACTAATTAAAAAAGGGTGAGGGGCGTGTGTTTGCGATCGATTCACAGGCGTGTGGGCGGGCCGCGACTCTTTTTCACTCTCTACTGCGCAGACTCTGGTCCCAAATCAGCGCAATATTGTCGCGACCTATTGGGACAAAGGTGGCTTCCCTTTTCTTCAAAAAAAGTGAATAAAGTGAAATGAATTTGCGTCGAATTCACAGCTATGTAAACCTAACATGGTTCCTAAATACGTATTGTTTTGGCTTTAGAGGAGTCAAAACCTAGATACAGCATCTTTAAAGAGTAAGGTTTTATGTGCATCGACTGCATATGTGCAATTTAGTGGTTTACCTCTCTAGAAAAAAGTTTCATTCAATTTCTCCTCTAGGACCATAAAGTATTTCTATTTATCTCCTGAGATTCATTTTCTATAAAGTGAATCTTCTTTGGAAAGACATTAATGAGCCAAACCCATTAAAAAGGTTACCAAATCTCTGAATTTACATTGTAAGTTTGACATTATAAATCAAGGCCTTCGTATTGCTAGTGTGCATTTGACCGTCCTTGGCAGTGCAATCCCCTGACACAGCACTCAGCTGAGGAATTGCTCTTCTCCATCTCTTGATCCATCCCTCACCACTGTCAGAAGCTTAAATCTACACCTTTCAGGTCCCACACAACTGCAGGAAGTCATTAAGCAGCTGATATCAACAGCCTAATCACCAAAGGATTGGAAGACTGTGGCGTGGTGTGGGCAATGCTAAGCATAACAAACACGCAGCTTGGAAAAAAGCCACTGCATGTTAAGAAGCCCTACTGAAACAACCCTGCTGAGGTATGCAAACAACGTTTACCCCAAAGATACAGTGACATCAAAGGGAACATTGAAAATGTATTAGTAGACTTTAAGGTGCTTATCTTAGGAAGTGTGTGCATGCTTGTAACCTGTGCACTTTTTTGGCTGGCATAATGCACAGAAATCCTGTTCCATGAAATTTTCCTTCACTGTCTTTCTTTCGTTACTTACGTTACCTCCACAGTAGTCTCAGCCTCAGACGTCACACCCACAGAACGTTGTCTAAACGTCTGATGCATATGGTACACTTAACTGGAAACCCTTCAGGAATGTCGAAGTCATCAAATGATTGGTTGAATTTTATCTGATTGCCGTGAGATGTGAGTGGCGAGTTTTTTTTCGGTCCGCCGGAAAACAAAGCACAGACGTGTGATTGTGGGAAAAATCACTGTCGTGTTTACATGAGTGACAATAAGCATTTATTAAGATTGGATTCTCAAAGGTATGCAAGGCTCCCAGCAGATCCAATTTTACTAGTTGTGGGTCCCCTCCTATCTATTATGGAAGATCATGTGAAGTACCTAACTGAGACGGAGATATCAGCCACATATGCTGGTAAACATGAAACAAGAGATGCTGACATCACAGTTGGCCGATTCAGTATTGTGTTCGGTTTTTTAAAAGAAATTAGTACTTTTATTAAGCAAAAATACAGTAAAGGAAAAACAAAAAAAATCTATAATTCTCATTTCTAAATAAAAAACAAAAAAGAATAAAATTTTTGTTGAGCACCAAGTCAACATTTTATTTATTTATTTTTAAGATTTATTTTTGGTATTTTGCCTTTTAATAAGATATATTTCACAAAACTACAAGTTTTATTGTATTTTTTTTTTATAAAATCAAGTGTTTGTGAGCATAACATATGCAGGTTTTTTTTTGTGTGTTTGTTTTTGTTTTTCATATTTGTAATTCTTTCAACAAAATGCTTGCTACCAATGCAAACACGCAGAAATTCAAACCTGATCCGAACTTTTTCATGATGAGGATGGAGGAAAGTTTCAGAGCAGTTCGTCCTCCACGAACTATGCAACCCAGGGTGAGTAATGAACGTCTACCTCATTCTATGACATTACCTGTTGAACTTGAAGTTAATGGTCAAAGAATTGCTACCATCGCTTTTATAGACTCAGATGCAGAAGTGTAACTTTATCAATGAGGCATTTGCTAAACATCTATCTATTCCTCTCATTGCATGTGGACCCGGCGTGTCTGTGGCAGCCCTACAGTCGACCGCTTGGCTCTGGAAAAGTCCCCTTTATCACAGAGGATCTGAAGCTTATCCTGAGCCCCATGCACAATAAAGTAATCCGGTTACCCACCATTAACTCTCCTGATCTCCAGTCATCTCCTGGAAAGATCATGCAATCCAGAAGTGGTCGTCAAGCTGTCACCAGAACTGCATAAGAGGAATTTCTGCTCCTTCAGCTCCCCCAACGCTCACCGATAACGAATTGGAACATCTGCCTAAAGAATACTGGGACCTTCAGGTAGCCTTTAGTAAGGAACGAGCTACTCAACTTCCTCACCATCGCAGACAGATTGTGCGATTGAACTTCTACCTGGCACCAAACCACCTTGAGGCAGGGTCTTCCCCCTATCTCAACCAGAAACAGAATCCATGAAAGCGTATATCAAGGAGGAACTAGAAAAAGGATTCATCTGACCATCTACTTCACCAGCTTCAACCGGTTTCTTTTTTGTTAAGAAGAAGGATGGCAGTTTACAACCCTGCATAGACAAATACAGGTATCCACTTCAGCTCGTAGCCTCCACTCTGGAACAACTCCGATGAGCCTCTTACTACACAAAGCTAGACCTGAGGAGTGCCTATAACCTCATCAGAATCAGGGAAGGAGACGAGTGGAAAACCGCCTTCTCAACCACCAGTGGGCATTATGAGTATCTGGTGATGTCATTCGGCCTATCAAACAGTCCCTCCATCTTCCAGGCACTAGTTGATGACATCCTCCGAGCAGAGCTGAACAGGTATGTCATAGTATACATAGATGACATCCTGATCTACTCAGAGAACTATTAGTACCATGTTCGTCATGTAAGACACGTTCTACAACATCACCTATACGCCAAGTTATCAAACTGCGAATTCCAAACATTGGTTAGAGGGTTCAAAACTGCCCTTCACTGTACTCACGGATCACAGAAACTTGAGTATATTCAACCCGCCAAAAGACTTAACTTACGCCAGGCACGATGGGCCCTATTCTTCACACGCTTTGATTTCCGCATCACTTACATACCAGGTTCGAAAAACTGAAAAGCCAATGCTCTCTCCCGACAGTTTGATCCTCAAATTACCCAAAGTCCACCAGAATATATCATTCCATCGCCCAGAATCATTTGCACCCATACGCTGGGACATAATGATCGAGATCAAAGAGGCTCAAGTAGTAGAACCATCTCCCCCTGAATGTCCCGAAGATCGCACCTATGTTCCAGAACCACTCCGTCAAAGATTGCTACATCACATTCATGATTCCCCCAGCGCCGGGCACCCAGGGATTTCTGCCACCATAGAATTGACAACCAACCGTTTCTAGTGGCCAACATTATCAGCCAGTCATTCACTTCATCCACCAATGTACCACCTGTAACGTGACCAAATCGTCTCACCAAAAACCGGCCGGCCTTCTTCAACCATTACCAGTCCCACAGAGACCCTGGTCACATATCTCCATGGATTTCATTACTGACCTGCCCACGTCCAAAGGCTTTACCACAATTCTAACCATAATCGACCGGTTTTCTAAAGCTTGCCGCTTGATACCTCTACCCAAACTTCCCTCTGTTGGGAGACAGCACAAGTCATCATGGACCAAGTGTTCCGGTTCTATGGTATTCTGGAGAATATCGTAACTGTCCGTGGACCTCAGTTCACCTCTCACCTCTGGCAAGCCTTTTGTTTACAAATGAACATTAACATCAGCCTTACCTCAGGTTATCATCCTCAATCAAATGGACAGACAGAAAGGATGAATCAAGAACTTACCTGTTTTCTGAGATCATACTGTCACACCAACCACCAAGATTGGAGTCAGTACCTTCTGTGGGCCGAATATGCACAGAATTCGTTACAGAAACCCGCCACAGGGATGACACCGTTCAAACCTATACTTGGTTTCCAACCCCTCATGTTTCCCTGGACCGGAGAACCCTCATACCTCCCTACACTCGATCACTGGCTCAACAGAAGCGAAGAAACCTGGAATCAGGCTCACACACACTTACAAAGGGCCCGGAGAAGATTTACCACCCAAGCACCATCGTCGACCTAACCCCGCATATGAACCTGGACAATGGGTCTGGCTCTCCACACGGAATCTCCGCCTAAGACAAAGCTGCAAGAAACTCAAACTGAGGTATGTGGGTCCTTTTCAGATATTGAGACAAATCACTCCCGTATCTTTTACTAGAACTGCCGTCCCAATACAAAATCTCACCCACATTTCATGTTTCCCTGTTGAAGCCTGCTAAAGCTCCTGAAGGATGGAGGGGTCTAGACAAGGCCGCCCCTTCCGAGGAACTCCCCCTAATCGTCGGGCCTCTGTGGCACCATCCGACAGTCATCAGCAGGAACCTTCGCCTTAGTATTAGTTCCGCCCGGACCCATTTGACCCACACACCTCGGGCATTTTCGCTCCAGGTGTTTTCACTTATCTTCCCTTTAAAAGAGATCGCTGGACTTCCGTTTAGCGCAAAGTATTGTTTTGCCGACAATAACCAATCGTTACCCTTGTGCATTGGATTGTTTATTTGGTGGCTTACTTGGACTGTTCTTCGACCTCGACTCCTGCTTGTTTCGCTGACCTGTGCCTGGGCTATTGTTTACGTTTCTTCCTGTGACCCTAAACTCTCGCCTGAACCTGATATTGTCTCTGCTTTATCTCCATTGTGTCTGTCAGCCCTGTTTGAACTTTGCCTATACGACTTCTCTTAATAAACTACCTGCAAATGGATCAATCAGCCTATGACGATTTACTACAGTGTGCAAAGAGCTTAACACAAAAGGAGATTAAAGTGTTTTGAAAATCATTCTGGTTACTCCTTCCAAGCAATTACATGATGAATGGTTTGTTTTTGCATCCTTTATGAATTTTAAAAGACCCACCTATTTACTGTAAGTGAAAAAAGGCAAGGTTTGGAACAATGTGAGGGTGAAAAAAATGATGACAAAATGATTTATATATGAGCTGTTTCTTTAACACAAGATGTTAGAGCAGACTCCATCTTTCTAACAAATTTCTGTTCAGTAGATTTTGCTTCTAAAAGGTCAGGGTGACATTACCCTTCAAGGTCACAGATGCGTGCTCATTTTTTGCCAAGTTCATGATGTGTCTGATTCCATGCCCTCAGTTAAGCTTGGCTATGATGTCAGACTTGGCCATGACTGCGCTCTCTCTGGAGAAGTGATTCACCGGCCTGATTCAAGTCATTTGAATTTCCTTTTGGATGAGTAGGCAGTTCAGATGATTTAGTGATCCAGTACAACGAGTGATGATATTTAAGGATGTAAGGGACAAATGGAACATCTTGGGGCAGCGAAATCTGCAGAAACTTTTGACTCATGAAAATTTGAAGGACTTTTTAATGTGCTACATGAACTTAGGCACTGGGGAGTAGTGCAGCAATAGAAAAACAGCCAAATGCTGTCTGCAGGGTTCTTGCTCTGAAAGAGGAGTGATAGGCTCTTAAGATGTTTATGTGTTACAAAAATGACTCAACGCAGATCAAACACAATCTTTATGGGCCCTACTTCCAGTCTAGTGCCTTCATAAAAAGTGGATGCTTGATTATACATGATTGATTCCTTTTTTGGAACAGAATCCATTATTAAAATTACTTTGGTAATTTGGTGAATCTGTTCATTTGGAACATTTTTGGCAGAGGTTCAGGTTGAAATAAGGCATTCATTCATTCATTCGGCTTTGGCTCTCTCCTGAAATACTTTAGGAGATACCAAAACTATTTTTATATATTTTTGCACTTTCAATCATAAAGCAGCATTCTTGGGACAACTCCAGGTTTTTCTTTTCCAAGTGCATGAAATTATGAAACAGAAATAATGGGTGAGATTAATCAGGTTGTTCCTAATTTGATTTCAGAAAGCATTAGTCGGGGGAAAAAAATCAAGATGGAGCTTTACGGAGGCAGATATACCAGCCTCGTGATGTATCCGGCGCTTGATCATCATTAATAAGAAATGTAATCAGCTGTAGCAGTCCAAGTTTATTAAATTTGCTGACCTAAAAGGATGAGATAGCAATGCTTGAATCATACTTTGTGAAAGGAATATTGTAGAGAAGTCCATTCAGTTTTTACATTTTTAAACCCATAAACACATGATTTTAAATGGGACAGTTTACATAGGATTAATGTAATTTATTTCTCACAAAATAATAATGTTTATTAATAATATTACTATTAATATTAATTTATTTTAATATTAATATTTAATATTAAGTATCTATTTGAATACAATAATGATTTTAAACAGGCACATTTAAAATTGAGTTTCCATTATATTTTAAATTTACCTGTGTTATTTTAGTATAATTAAAATTGCTATTATATATTTGCTTAATAATGAAATCAATATTTAAGATTTTTCATTTATTTCTCATTTTCATTAAAGATTTAGCAATTTTATATTTTTAACAAATTACGTATACAGCTTTTTAACATTTTTATTTTTAATTTTTTGTTGCCTCAATTAAATAAAATAAGTATTTCACTTTTACTTTGTTTCAGATGAAGGTTATTTTACTTCAAGAAACACATTTTTATGGTTTTACTTGAGTTCTATAATAACCCTGTCCCTGACACTTAGATATTTAAAAATTCTACTACATTATTTACCTGTTTTTATATAATTGTAGTCATAGAAGATACACAGTTAACATGTTGAAAGTTTGTTGAGTTCTTTCTCAAAGCTTTAAATGTATCTAAAGCAGTCATTTATGGAAAGAAACAATCGGTTCGTCTGCAATTCAGCATGTTCTAAGCCTCAGTGAAAAGGCATATATAAGATTTTAAATATCTCCGAAGTATTGAAGCTTTCCGGTTCCACTATAATTCAGGACTGGAAGACTGATGCTTGTCATAAAATCTATAGCTCTCTGGCTTTCTTTATATTGCCAGCAAGACTCCAGCCTCTCTGTGAAAGCTAGACGCCGAACGCACCTGAAAAGCATTAAAGCAGACAGCATCCATTATTACGGGCTCTTTCAGTGCTCTTATACCACTCATTAGCTTTTCAGTACTCTATGAAAAAGGCTCATGTCAAGCTCTGTCAAAGCACATTATTGTTCTGCTTGTGGTTTGTGCTTGCATAAGGCTGCAAAATGCAGCACGGAGAAGATTTTTTACCTCTCTGCGATTTATTAGAAGGAAGCACCTCACCTCTCTGTGATCTCACAAGAGCCAAGGACGCGAGATGGGGGTATACGAAAAGGTCGGGTAAGCAGAGCAGCAGGCATGACTAGACTCTGGCATCTCTCGTCTCGTGCCAGTGTTCTGCATGAACGCTCTGGCCATTTTCAACACCTCCAAATCTGCAAAGGTCACTGACTGCAAATCATCACACGAAGGGCAGGGAGTTGTTGCATGAAGACAGTCTCCAAGTAATAATGCATGAACCACAAAGGGGATCAATGGATCTGCCCCTTTTAATCACTTAGGTAGGGTTAATGAAATGCTTGGCAGGCTAATCATCTCAAAAGGTACATATGCTCTGCTTCTCAGTTTGATGAGATCAATGAGGAATGCCCTATTAGTGGGAAGTAGGATAAGACAAGACTGAGAAGGTTCAGCGAAATTTCAAGATTCATGTGCAGCGGAGCTTCTGTTTTCACGCACACTACCACTGACCTCAATTACCTCTGAATCCAAAGGGCAGCATCTCGGATATATCAATGAGGAACATGGGTTTAAAGGGATAGTTCACCACAAAAATGAAGAATCAGTCATCATTTATTTACCCTTGTGTAGTTTCAAAACCCATACGGCTTCCTAGTTGATGCAATGCACGATACATTTTGAATAATGTATTGGTTGTTCTTTTTCATGCAATTACGAAGACTGAGCAAAAGCAGCATTAAACTATAATGAAGAATGGACAAATATACCATTAAAAATCATATGTGGCTGGAATGATATGTAAAGTTTTCTTGCAAGTATGGGTGCTGAAAATCCATTCACACCAGGTGAGCCACTGACACAGGAGAACTGAGTTAGTCAGTCAAGAACTTAAGCAATTTGGGAACAAATAAGAATTAAGAATTTTACTTTGTCTCAGTACGTGAGCCGAGTTCCAAAGTGTACTTTTAAATGCATCACACTTCATATTAATTATAATTACTATATAAATGCTAACTTACATTTGGAAATTTCTTTACCTAAAGTAAAAGTATTTCAAATATTTACATTTTTAAATTTACATTCTACATTTGTAATGTTCTTAAAAATTAAAAACTGTTATTTATTAAATGTAATGCAGTAAAACGTAAGACATTATGCTTTGAAATGTGAAGAAAAACTGTTCCAACTTTGGATCATTTCTCCTTTAATTTAAAGAAATACTTTTGTCTGTCTCTCGTTTTATGAATAATTGAAATAATTCAGATTAAACTAATGATTTGTTCATGAAATGTTCTACTTTAGTGAAACACATTAGTTCCAGAATTTTGGTCTTTCTCTTGAACAATGCTTTTGTACTGCTTTAGAAGACTTACGTGTATAGAAAAGTTCTTTTCAAACAATTAGGGTTGGTCAGAGTTTGATTTAAAAGTCTCACCTGACTTTGTTTAATTAATATACAGTAAAATAGGGTGGACCGGTAGTGCACAACATAATTTAAAAAGCAAACAAAGTTCATAACACAATGGAAATGCTCCCGACCACTAGGGGGCAGTTGGTCTGCAGAAACGGCTATTGTGAGCATGTCACGAGTATTCGCGGGTGGTCTGTACCTGTTTTGATCATTTTAACGCTGACATTAAAACCATCCCCTGGGCCTTTCTCAATGTCAAGGAAGGATCCTCGGAAGCCAGAATTTCGAGGATGCTACCTCATCGACATCCGTCGAAGGACTGTTCCAATGTCGAGGATCCTCGGAATTTCAACCAAGGACTGAGTCCTTCGTTCG
>JAUCNO010000385.1:1528017-1552011 GCA_032353835.1 Enteromius viviparus
AGATAGATAGATAGATAGATAGATAGATAGATAGATAGATAGATAGATAGATAGATAGATAGATAGATAGATAGGGTGCAATTTGTCAAAAAAGTAAAGGGGGGTACTTTTTTTCTTTGATAAATCATGAATTATTGATCTCATGATAAATCTGTCTCTTTAGGCAAGTAAGTGTTTAATACCACGGAAAATTGTATCAACGGAGCTTTTTGAAATTATATATATATATATATATTAGCATTGCTATTTCTGTTAGTTATAATGAATACATTTTGGAATAAATAATAATTAATACCTGTTTTGCAGAACCTCTAGAAATCTGAAATCTGCAAAATGTGATCTAAGTTCCAGTTCTATAATTTATTTTTAAAGAGACATTTAAGATGTGATTGCCATTTGATGTGGTTTCGGAAGCGAGACGGCTGGAATGAGTCATGGTCATACATGACTTGACATTCAGGCGAGTGTTTGCTGACACCGGCTGTGGGCTTTGGCCTGGATGCTCATCCAACTATTAGGTGAGGGATCGGTAGCCTGGCTGGGCTCAGAAAAGTGAATGTCCTATCTGAATATTTTATGCAATGTAGACTATGATAAAAAATACATGCGCTAGGAAAGCATCAGTGCAGGATTTGCAGACTCGGAGATGGCACTGCAGATGCAAACCAAACAGTCAGAGGCGGAAATTAGTGGCAATGAGGAGGACATTTGATAAAAACGTCAGTATGGGGAGTTCAAGATTTATGCCTTCATTTATGCATCTCCAGTCAGTATCACAGCATGATGCGTATTACGCTGTCTTTGGTAATTATAATTTTACATCATTTTAATGCAGACTATAAGTACGTTACATGCCGATTTCTGAACAATAGAGGTTTGCTGCCCCCTTGTGAATAAGACCTTTTAGCACCCTTGGTTTGTTGAGTGTTTTGTCCATACTTGCAATGTAAACGTCATTTATGCAGCGTAAGAAGCTAATGTCATATAAAACTTTACTTTTGATACGTTTATGTTGAGTACTTAAAGGGATAGTTCACCAAAAAAAAATGAAAATTCAGTCATCATTTACTCAACCTCATGCATGTCGCTCCAAATCTGGATGCAAATCTTTCTTCTGCTGAACTAAACCAAAAAGGTATTTTGAAGAATGTTTCTGGCCTAAGCAGACATTTTGGTTCACATTGACTTCACTTGTAGTCATTGAAAATCACTGAGACAGAAATCATTTGGTTATCAACTTTCTTCAAAATATCTGAGGAACGTTTACTTACATAAAGGTGAAAAATTACAGGGGACTGTTTCCCATTAACAACTAGTATCTTCTGTCTGTCTTAAGCCTGTATCTCTGCGCTACATCCAGCCTCCCACAGTTCCCTGAGGTAAACCTGAGGTACAACACAAACACTCACGTCTCAAGGCTCCTGAACAGTCAGTACATGTTGATTCTACCGGAGACATGAGCTTTTTGAAAGCGAGAAAAACGAACACATCCAGAGTCGAACATCTACAGAGAGCGCACTTCAAAAACTATTATGAAATGAAAAGGGTTGTGGAAGATCTAGAAATTCTGTGGAGAGATCACAGGAGATCAATGTTTTTGATCAACAAAGAAAAACAAGAGCTTCAAAAGACCTTGATAGACGTAAACCTGATAAGCGGATATTGTCATGAAGCCTACGCTGCTCATCTGAGATCAGTGAGTACTGTCTTTTCAACTTGTAAAGAATCCAAGAAAGCAAAGAAATGCGGTAATATTGATTTGAATGTTGAAAGTGGTAACTCAATGAAGTCTAACCACATGTTTGGCCAGAAGCATGACGGTTTGGGTGATGAAACCTCTGGTGATTGTGAGAGGGATCTGTCAGAACTCAAACAGCACACACTGACTTCAGAAACCTATAAATCATGCAGTACTAATACCTACGTTTCGCCACATAAGGATTTTAAAAAACGTCAGAATGATCATTTCAAAGCCCCATTGTCTCATTTTGAGTTATCCTCCAGTGAATGCGATGAAAAAGATGAGGATAAAAGTGATGGATGTCCTCGGAAGACTTCAACTAAGAGCCCTTCACATATCGCAAAGACAGATCTAAAGAACAGTTCTTCGCCTCCTACACATTTCACCCTTCACAGAAGAGCAAAACAAATGCATCAAAGACGACAAAAAGTGGCTCTTCACATGCCTCCTGTACCGAGGAACCCCTTACGTGAGCAGGATGCTTCTTATACACAGCAGCGAAACCAAGGTGGCAAGACGCTGTCAAGAAACGCACAAGATGGCATGAACAGTGGCAGAAGTCACATATCAAAGACAGCCATTAAACATGGCCTAGAGCTGCTCATCAAAGAATACAGTTCTCAAAATGCTGTGATTTCAAGGAACATCAAGCAGAGGGATTTGCGTGAAAAGGTGTCTAACTTTGTATCAGAGTTCAGATGTGACGAGTGATGTTTTAGTTGGGCTCTGTTCCGAGACTTATTTGACCTAATATTGACCCTCAGAACATGTCAGATAACAATGATAACCATCATCCTAAAGAAAATTAGAGCAATCCATCCCTTGGCTATGGGGTCTTGAATTTTATAAGCAATAGATTTGTAAAGCTTTCCATATACTATGAAACCCATAAACCACTGAGGGATTCGATTCCTTTTTCAGCACGGCTAGACAAAATGCCCTACATTCTGTTCATCAATAAAGACATCAATACCATTCTGCAATGTTTCCAGGCTTGTAAAAGAAACACAGACACTCTTTATTGAAAAGATGCACTTGTTTTACCAGCTTGAACAAGGTGTCAGTCAAGGAGAGGCGGCTGCTAATGGAATGTCTTTCCACATGGATTGTAGTTTTTTGTTGTTGTTGTAATGGTTTCTACAGAAGATAAACAAAATGGCTTTAAAAAGTATACGTCTGAAGATAAGAATAAATGTGTAGACAAAGCTAATGTAGGCTGATTCAACCCTCTCTTAATCAAGCAAATCACACACAGATATAAAGCAAGCTACACATTTTACGGTTGAGTAAACATTAGCTTTGACAAACCAAACAGATGAAATCTTAGCTAATGCATTTTAAACACATCTTTGTATCCCTGTCACACACCAGTGATTCTCAACCTTTTTGGGACTTTGTCCAAGACAATATCCAAAGTCCTTCCTACCTAAACTTTAAAAAACAATGTTTACTGTTGATATACTGTATGTGTAATGCATAGAACAACCATTTTGGTTCCGAACCATTAATTAAACAGTCCTTAACCATTTTTCTTGTGCGTAAAAAACATTTAATAAAGAACTGTTTTCCACTCCATTAAGATTCCAAAAGAGGGGGTATGCTATGTTGTTGCAGAAGAACTCCTACCTTATTGCAAAAAATAGTGTCTATTTGTCTATTAATAATTTGAATTAAAATTAACATTTACACTCAATAAATTGCATTCTGTTTCATAATTTACTCCTACTGATGTCCAGATAATTGTCACTTGCAGTAAGTAGTATAAATAGCAGAAAATGCTAATTGCACTTAGTTTAAATAGACTATTTTACTATTTGCACTTGGTGCAAATAGCCTCTATTAATAAAAGTTTGCAAAGCCTCTTTTGGACCCTGGCCCCCTCATGCATGCATTCTGAATGAGTTGAACTAGTGAATGTAAAGCTGCCAATGCAGAGAGTAATAGTGGAAAAAATGTGCAGTTTTGTTAAATGCAAACCGAAATAAAAACAAAATTGCTTTTTTCCCCAAAATAAACGTGATAGCTTATTAATCAGAAACATTACGACTTAATTAAAGGAGACAGGGGTGTGTGCGTGATTTGACAAAGGGTGAGGTGTGAGGTGATTTAACAAAAACAGAAGTGCCAGGAGACTGTGGTGACATGTGACATCTCCCACACTCTGAACAGGTTGTAATGAGAGCCAGTGGGGTTTCATCATAGCAACCCTTCTGTTTGTTTCTGGAAATCTGTCAGGGGTCTGTAGATTGCTGCTCTCTTGATGAATTCATACACTCTGAGCTGATTGCCTCTTCACTTTTCCAACTCTGTGCTCATATACTTGAAAGTTTTGCAACATTTTTTCTAACTAGCAAATATGAATATAAATCTATGAGCATAGTGTGAAAAGCCTATATTGAAGAGCTTTAGTAAACACAAGCTTGTAAGATCACTTGTGACATTCAAAGCTTGATTGGCTAAAACTGGTAATCAGTTCAATTGAATGGTTTTCAATATGATACGAACATTTCTAATCTAAACAGAGCAACTACCGAGAAACATCATGTAACAGCAGGCCAACAAAGATTCATCATAATCAGTGACAGACACTCTAGGGATGATAAACACTTGATTCCTTGTAGAGACCACCAACAGTTTACCACCTGACAATGAATAATCCAACACAGAGTTATATTAAAGTCACATTTATTCGATCCTAAACAGGCATCTTCACATACTGGCATCAATGCCTGAGAACTCATTCATAACACAACAGCAACTCTCCCAAACCTCAGCGGTTGCAAAGCAAACATGACTTTTAAAATGGTTACCCAAGAAATGCTTTAGAGACATGAGGGTCTACAAATCTGACAACTGATGTGAACAAAACAACAGTAAGAGGACATCAAAATTTATCTCATGCATGAAATCCATTTTTCGCTTGGGAAAATCCATCAGAGATGAGTGAGCGATCTCTCCCCTCGTTGAATAAACACTTTTGGTTGACACCAAAAAGTGACCTGCTGAATTAGTCATATAAATAGTTGTGTTTTAATACACTGTGAAAGCTGTAAATAGCAGATATCCCTCTTTGAACCGCATCTTTAAATAGTGAAAGCCCACCAACAAAAGTAAGCATTGTAATACTGTGCCTACACAATGAGGAGAACAATTCTCTGTTAAAAGCACACAATGTTAAGGGCCTTTCTAACGTCCTTGGTCCCTCTAAACAGTGCACTGATCGTTAGTTGAAGATGACAGCTTTCCATGGTTTGCCAGTTTCGAAACGGCTGGTTGTGCAGGGGTGGGAGAAGAGAAAATGGCCACGCTGGAAATTTCAACTCAGCTCAGCAAGTCTGGTTGAAGGCCAATCCTCTGAAGCACATCCTCAGGCATGCAAAACACAGGGTTCACTGGTTTGATCTGCTCATCTCCCAGCAAAGACAGACCAGCCACACCGAACAGAGTGTGAAAAGGATCCACCTGGGCGGAAATATACAACATTGGTAAGAATGAACTGCAGATACTGATAAGCTCAATTTAAAGAACGGCAAGACAGAGAGAAACAACATGCAAACTATTTATGCATATGCAAAATTTTGCGTGACAAACTCCAAACAGAGCTTACCATGTCTCCAGGCCTGTCAGCGAAGCCTCCAGTCTCTTCATCCTGGCAAGCTAGAATGAAACTGCGCAGTTTTGCTTTGTCAATCCAGTGAATTCTGCCAATGATCTTCAAAGAGGCAAGAACCCACCAGGAATAGCAGACATCAGGCAGCTGAAATCAGAGGAAAAAACATCATCCACAGCTGTGTTTGGTCACACATTTTAAAAATTTGAATAATCTAGCATTAAGCTAAAGAAACTATGTAAATTGTATTTCATTTTTATTTATGGTCAATTTTAATTGGGGTTTAATTTGTTTTATGATTTACAAACTCATCACTAAACCCCAATGACTTGTACATAGAATAGAATAGAACAGAAAAGGGTCCCGTTACTATAAATTTAGGAGCACACAATTCCCTACAATATTAATATATGCACAAATATTAAGTGGAAATTACTGGAAAGTAGTCATATCTGTTCTTTAGAAGTGGATGACCCAATACTTTTGGCAATATAATGTGAGTGAGTGTATATATATATATATTATTTTTTCGCCACTATTTTTTCCATTATTTTTTATGGTAATAGTTTTAGTTCTAATCTTTTACAACATCAACTGTACCTAAATTATACTAACTGGATCACATGGTCACTTTATTAGCAGAATACATTGTTACTCCTCTCTGCTTCTGTGTTTCTGATTTTTACAAAGCTCATCGTTTTTAAGATCTCAGTGTGCGCTGATTGGCTAGTTCTCCAGTGCGTTGTAATTGGCCAAATACCTTCTGTGACAGAAGTGTTACGCCCCTTACCTTTCTTGAAATAAACGTCTTTACGGCATGCCGGCAGCTTCAACTATACTACAGCGAGAACTAAAGTTATGCCTTCTTTCTTTGTGGAATACACTTGTCAATATTTCAAGTGAATCAAAACGTTTCATCAAAATTGCCCTAAAACCTAAATCAAAATTCATTCTTGTCTAAGGACAACTTTAATGAACTTTTTTTGATCCACTTCAAATCAGTGTTAATTTTGACAGCAAATTTTTATTTAGTTTTAGTCATAGTCTTTTGACTTAAATGCCATTTAGTTTTAGTCATATTTTAGCCGTCTGAATAGTCTTTAGTGTATTTGTATTAAGTGTCGACTAAATATCATATGATTTTAATCAACTAAATCTACAGTAAACTGAGTCGGCTAAAATCTAAAGGGTTTAGTTATAGTGTAATGCATTTATTAAGCATTTCTCTAAAATGTCCAAACTCATTGGGCCGGTTTCCCGGATAGGAATTAGATTAAACCAGGACTAGACCTTTGCTAATTTAGGACATTTAAGAATTTTTAGAAACATGTCTTACAAAACTACATTATCTGTGAGCATTTTAAGACCAAACAATAGCAATAATGTATTTTAAGATATCTCAGTGCAAGCTTTTTCCAGGTTAGACAGCAACATTTATTTTAATCTAGGACTAGTCTTAAACTCTGTTTGGGAAACTGCCCCATTGCGTTTGACATTAAGGTTTTATCATGCTAGACACTGATTTACTGCGGTGACACACAACATGCCATTGTGTTAAAATTAAATATAATCACTTCTCATACAGAACAAGAACATGGTTTTCTTTTCAATGAAATACCAGCCGTTATGTAGGCTAATTATAACAACTCGTTTACCGTATTAATTCTTTCAAGCAGACATATTTATTTCTAGAAATAAATTTAGATTAATCTTTATGACTATTAAGTATACTACTGATTCATTCAAGAGCAGTGAGTGATTTTACATTTGTTGCTTGTTGAACATCAGTGACTTATACAACTAAATTAGGCTGCTATCCCTTTAAAACCGAATGCAGTGGATGCAATACTGATACATGTTCTCTCTATACTCCATTAAGTTCACTTAAGATGGAATGGACTTGTTTACGTGAATGCTCGTCAAAATGCACAACATTCAACATTATTTTGTATATACTGTAGTTCCCTGCTCATTATCCGTTCAAGAGTACTCATGCGCTCTGTGTGTGTGTATGCTTCAGTTTCTGCGCTCAGAAACCAGACTAAACTGAGTTCTGAATGAATCTTTTCCCTAATCGTCCCTTACTAACATTAGTCTCGTTTTTATTCGCTGACAAAAATGTCAATCAATTTTCTTCGTAGTTTTTGTTATTGATAATTTGTTTTTGTTCGTCATCATCTCATTTTTGTTGGTGAAAATATGTTGTTGACGAATATTATGACAAAAATTATTCGTCAACGAAATTAACACTGCTTCAAATGTTGTAGAAGAACTAAAGAAATCATAGAATAATTTTGTTATTTTTGTTTCCTTTTTCACCAAAAAGTATTGGACAACTGATGTGACAGACTATTTTAACGATGTCCTCTCAACCTTTCTGTGTTGTTTTGGTGTCTTTGCAGGATCAGAAAGCTCTCGGATTTCATCAAATATATCTACATTTGTGCTTTAAAGATGAATGAAAGACTTGCAGGCTTGAAACGGCACGAGAGTGAGTAATAAATAACAGAATGTTCATATTTGGGTTAATTAGTAGACATCTCTTAATATCTTTGATCTAAAGGACATCCTACCTTCTCTGGTCTCCCATTCAAGCCTCCTGATGGTAACTGTCTTTCACAGAGCCACCAACCCAACAGATCCGCATTTACTTGATGAAGCTGCCCAGTGACCGACAAGAAACCTGTGCAGCAGTAAATCTGGAGACAGGATGAGAAAAACACTTGAATACAACACATAAATACACTAAAATGGTTTTAAAGGTGGCCATAAAATACACCAAACACCTCACCTGACCAGCATGGGACTCTGAACCAGGCCTACAACCAAACCCACCATCAAAGTTCATACAGGACAGCACAAACTCAACAGCCTTGTCCATGTTGATCTCATCCAACTTGCCCTACACAGAAATGCCTTGCATTTAAAATATCAAAAGGCTGCAAGAAACAAAATGCAATTAACTATTTTGGTTACAAAAAGATTCACACCAGTAGTGCTAAAGTTGCAACCGCGCAAAAGGAAAACCGTGTATCTATTTCTCCTGTTAAGAAAAAATCAAAACAAGCATTTAATAAGTCATAAAACACTTACAATGGTTTATTCTTGTAATGAGGGAATGCATGAATGAATTAAATGTACCCCATTTGTCTCCTGCGAATGAGCCGTCCTCCTGCTGCAGTCCTTTAACATAGTCCACCACTTTGTCCACGTCAATGACATTAACGCTATCATACAATGACAGGATCTAAAGAGATTAACACACATCGTTTCACGGATTCCCACTTTTGTGTAGTCCATTTGAGAGCCATTGAATAATTATAGTGATTGCCTTCTAGGTTTAGCAGATTTCTACAGACCTGTACAGCACTGAGGGTGTAGAGGAGATGAGGGTCATGGCCGATGCTGGCACTGATGCCTCCACAGTCATGCTGGCAAGACTTGATGAACTCTGTGATCTCGTCGCGGTTCATTCGAGACAGCTGACCCATCAGGTCCATCACTGTCAGACCCCAGTAGATGCCACTCATTCTCAAGTATTCTGACAGAGTGTACTCCTACAGGAGAGGGTGCAGCATACATAGGAATTAACCTCGGATTTTATCAATTTTTTAAATGATATTGAGAGACGTGTTCATTTTTTCAAGCCATCAACTTACATAGTCATCCTTCTTGGAGCCGTAGGCTGCAATATAATCTGCATGCTTATCTAGGAGGAGCGTGTTTGGAGCATCCGGTTTAATGATAACGTCTTTGACCTGGGTCCCCTGCAAAACAAAGTTGTCGTCATCACTTTCTAACAACAAGCTCAAAAACATCAGTTTTTGACACATTCGTTTTAACCAAGACTATAAACTGTGCTGAACTGACTGGGCGGATGACATGACATGTTCTTGCTTCTCTCGCTTTCATCTTTAAGTGTGCGTTATTTTCTATACAATCGCGTTAACGTCAACCGCACCTTGTTTCTACACGAGGAAAACACGACATCCTGCACGATTAAATTACTATGAAGCAAAGCAGTGTGTTACATTACCATCCTGACGGAGAACCAAGAGAGTGAACTACAGGCTGACTTCACCAGTCACACACATATTACATCATCATTGCGTTCCTTGTTTCTACGGGTGCCAGTAAAGGACAAAACGCATGTAGGCTAAAGGTGATGTTATCATGGAAAGCTGACGTTGATTGTGACTGAGAACGTTGATTGTCTTAATTATCTTCTAGTAAAGTGTCCAGATGTGGACAAATCAGCAGCTTGATAATTTTTCCAGGTTTCGGTTCAATCAGGGCATCAAGTAACGTTAGCAATTTCAGAAGTTAAGAAATAGTCTAAGTTTCAATTTATAAATATTCAGTACAAAAACTGCAATTATAGTGATTGCATTCTAGGTTTAGCAGATTTCTACAGACCTGTACAGCACTGAGGGTGTAGAGGAGATGTGTTTTGTGTATTAAACACAATATCCTCAGTATGATCGACCGTGGTTTGGGACCAAATATTGGTTGAGTTACTAATAAACATAAAGTCGCAAGGTTGCACTCACAATTTTGTAGGGTAACTAAAAATACCATTTTGGAATAGATATTTGATAGATAATAGATAAATTACAAGTGGTTTTAAAGCAAATTATTTATTTAGTTTTGAGGACGCAATCAGTTACAAAAAGAACAGGAAGATTTGTGTAACTATGTTACATTGTTCAGCTTTGATCAACTTTAGTTGTTTAACACAAAAGATGGCAAGACATGCTGATATGACATAAGGCAACTGGAGACCTGTGTAGGCAATTTACAGTCTGTGAGACACAATCCTGAGATCTATTGATAAAAAAAAACACATACAACATTATATAGATGCATAATTATGCTCAACCAAACAAACAATAAGCTCTTGGCACAGAAGTCCTGGGTTTATAAGTTCACTGTTTGAATCTCCCAAGGTGTTCTCTTGCGATGATGAGCCTTTGGATTTGCGCAGTCCCTTCATAAATCTGAGAATGCAGGCAATGAGACGGTCACATTTTAGAAACATTACCAATTAAAATAAAACAAAAGTTGGGTCTACAATCCATACCTGGTAAATCTTAGCATCTCTCATCAGCTTCTCCACAGGATAGTCACAATTAAAACCATTCCCACCAAAGACCTGGACGGCATCAGAGGCACACTGATTGGCAATGTCTCCAGCAAAGCCTTTAGCGATTGAGGCAAAGTAGGTGTTCTTGCGCCCCTGATCCACTTCCCAGGCTGCTCTCTGATAGGCTAGTCTCGCAAGTTCAACTTTAATGGCCATTTCAGCCAGAATGAACGACACAGCCTGGTGCTGGGGTCAGAAAACAGGCAGAGTCATTAACCTCATGACATCAGTTTGGGTTTTCAAACAGATCTATTGAAACAGACACGTACCTCTGCGATAACTTTGCCAAAAGTCTTTCTTTCCAAAGCATACTTTGTGGCCTCTTCAAGTGCTCTCTGTGCAAGTCCTGTAGCACCTGCAGCCACCTGAAAAACATCAAGAGATGGTTTATATAGTAGCATGAAGAATTTGTTAACAATAATAACTGCAAAAGAACACCTACTGGTGGTCTAGTCTTGTCAAATGCACCCATGGCAATCTTGAAGCCGGCTCCTTCTCCAATCAAAACATTCTCCTTTGGGATTCTTACATCCTCAAACGTGATGCCCCTGGTGTCTGAGCATCTCTGGCCCATGTTCAATTCCTGTTGAACAAAAGAATGCAGACATAAGCAATACGTGCAGAATCTCTTCGTGTAATTAATAGAAGTGTGTACATATTATCAGAGTGCATCAGACTGCAGTTGTCAGCAGATTGTACCTTTCTGCCAGGCTGGACTCCTGGGGTATCAGCTTCAACAATAAAGCCTGTGAAAGCCTTACTAGCAGAGCATTTGGGATCGGGATCTGTGCGGGCCAGCAGGAAGTACCTATAAATGCAAAAAGGAGGATTTATAATGGATCCAAAACACAATTATTAGTTATGGAATAAGATGGGAAAGGTTTATCTACCAGTTTGCTTTTCCTCCATTGGTGATCCACATTTTCTGACCATTGACCACATATTCGTCTCCTTTCTTAACAGCCCGGGTCTTTATCCCAGCCACATCAGAGCCTGCTCCTGGCTCGGTCACACAGTACGCCTGTCAACACAGACATTGAACTGCTTGAGAATATACTTCATAAAAAAATATAGATGATTAGAAAACGGATGACACACTTACACACATTAGTGGTTCTTCTGTCATTCTGCCCAAAAAGTTCTTCCTCTGGGCATCATTACCAGCAATTATAACGGGCATTTGCTGCATGGAAAAATTACCACATATCTCATATACTATAATATCTTATATAAATATTAATATATCTTACTACAATAAATTTTGGCACGCACAGGTGACCATTTTGTTTAAATATTTTAAAAATACAAATTTTTTTATAACTGCACTTACTCCCAGAGAGTTTGCTTCAATAGCCGTCTGTACCCCAGTGCAGCCAAAGGCCAACTCCTCTGTGATGAGACAGGCATCAAATATACCCAGACCCATTCCACCTAAAACATAGCACAATACAACATGGTCAAAATTAAAGGAATGGTTGGAATTAAATTAGCTCCGAAGGCTTACTTTCCTTCATAAACAAAAAATTTAGATTTATGAAGGATATCTTGGGTACGCATCTCAATTTCAAGTATATGATGCATTATAGGCACACAAAATAGCAAACACTCTGTTTTGTCATCTGATTGTTTGAAATATACAGGATTTCTGGTAGATGTGCACGTCCCATTCTTTGACGGCTCACCTGCAAACAAAGGTATTGTGAGGCTACCTTACAAACGAAGAAAGCCATCGTGTTAAAGCTATGACAATGAGCAATGGAGTTTCAAAGGCGAATTTCATAGCATAGGCTCTTGACCACTGAAGACAACATTCTTGATTAATAATTGGTGACACCCCAGTCTGTTATTGTAGGGACAATGACTGTACGTTTTCACAACGCTAAACATGACTTTAAACAAAAAAAAAACAAAAAAAAAAAAGTGATTGCTTTACATGTTAGTCAAATTGGCAATAGAAAACTGCAAAGGGGTCCAGACCTTCCGCCATCAGTCTGGAGTCTGGTTATGCATGACTTTTGTGCCTCATTTCATTTATTAACATCCTAAATTTGAGTCGGTTTCCAAGCTTTCAGATATGATTTAGTAAATTACTAAATCACATGGACTACTTTCATGATACTTTTATGGTAAAAATGCATAGAAACAAGCAATTAGTAGTATGTCATTCAAAGGTCTAATTTTATATCATGAAGGACAGTAAGTCATACAGGTTTAAGAATTACATGAAGATGAAGAAATGATGACAGAATTATAATTTTGGGCATCAGTCTTGAAAGTACCTACCGCAGTCCTCAGGAATATGCCCATTCATTAGACCCAACTCCCATGCTCTCTTAATGAGAGGAAATGGATACTGCAAAGAGAAAACATGTTTACATCTTTTTCAAATAAAAAAAATGTCAATGCAAAATGGTGTTTAAATGACCTACTTCACCACTTCTGTCATATGACGGGGCAGCTGGTACAATCTCCTCCCGTGCAAACTTTCGTGCCACCTCCTGGAACTCTTTCTGCTGGTCAGTTAGTTCTGTTAAATTGAAGACCAGTGTGTTGGGATGGTCTAACAATGGTTTGGCATTAAAAAAAAAAAGTGGAAGGATGATAATACATACCAAAGTTGAAGCCTCCAAGAGATTCCTTCACGGCAGCAGTAGCTGCTCTGGCACTAGCTTGAGGTCCAGTGCTCTGAAACCTAAGTCCAGCCTGAAAACCTGCCCTCAAAACCTGTTAATACACATTTTTTAAGTTTTGATGATTTACAGATAACAAAGAAATGCTTAAAATAATACACAAACTTAACTATATAAACTTTTCACTATATATATATATATATATCACTTTTTAAATTATTTTAATTGTATAGAATTAACGTTAAATCGCATAAAGAATGAGTATGTTACAGCATATTTACATAATGTATGACAAGATAAAGTTAAGCAGTTTACAAGTCAAACTGAATCTACGATTGGGAAAAGAGCTGAAACATTCTCATAACATTTAGAAAAGCTAACGCTCTATTACTCCAGATGCAATGATTTTCTCACTAACGTTACAGGTAACTGCGTAGACTAACTTAGCTGCAGGATTTCAGCTAATTTAACCACCTAGCGCTACGCTGGATATCTCTTAATTTGACATGAATTAAAACGCAAGCATGTGAAAAATAAAAAATGTTCAGCAACTACGTCAATAAAGATAAGAGCTTACCTTATTAAAAATCATCGTTGTTTCTTATCGACAATGTTCAGATCCTTCAATGCCCTTACAATGTTCACCCCGAGAAACCATGAAGTACCAACCAATCACCGGCCTCTCTTTTATCACGTGTTGAAGCACCGTCACTCTAGTGACTTTTGTCCTACTTTTTTTATATAACGCCAAAGATGATAGTACAGATTACATCTGGTTATCCATATTTACTTTAAAACAAGAAGAAAATTTGTAAAATAAATAAATAAATAAAGGAAATTGTGTCATTAGCGAACATTTTCATATTTTTTTTAACAGGGTGGTGTAACAGGCATGACATATCCAGTAGGGGGGAATGAGTAAACACACATGGGCGGATCGCCCTTTAGACTGGTGGAGATAGCTGTCTTGACAGATGCCAGTATCCGTGAGAAAGCTCTGGCGAGAGTAACAATGCTCAACTGTGTCTAAAGACTTTTGTCGTACGGTTTATTTATTACACCGGGTCTCAGTAAAAGCGGACAAACCGGGAAAGAAAGGGAAGTCTTCTGTGAGGTAATGCTCGCTAACGGCCGAACTGCTCACTGTTGGTGCTGACACATTCTCAGCTAGCACTCGGCTAGCGTACTCAAACTTGAGGAGGAGATGTCTCCAGACGACAACCCTCACACCCTCCTGGGAAGGATACGGTTTTTAAACAAGTGTATTGAATGTTTCCGAAAAAGCAAGCCCCTGCCGGAGTCCCTGTGTTACGTGCCGAAAGAGGTTTGCTACAAAATCTGTAAGGACTCGTCGTCTGGCTCCGCTTCCGCGTCCTCGTCCACAGCTGGCAACTCAGGAGGCAAGAGTGTGGTGTCGGTGTGGGAAAACCCACATCAGGCTCCTCACAAGAAATCATGCAAGTGTAACATCGAGCCCAAAAAAGGCACATGTATTCGGACAACAGGGGAAGAGTACTGCAACAGCCATGGCCTGTGGGTCAAAATAAGCAAGGTGTGCACTATTTTTTATGAGCTGTTGTCGGGAACTGGTGTGCGGAGGTATTTTGATTGATCTGCTGTATCATTATTGCTATCTGAATACACAGGACTTCCTAGTCTGTGACGTCACGGCATGTGTGTGTGTGTGGCTCTCAGAATTTTCCACTCTTCTGATCAATGGCCATTCAAATGAGAGTTAAGCCTGTTTTGTTTGTCTTTGTGATTGTTTGACTTTTCTGACCATGACAGGAGCAGCTGGAGGAGTATCGCGCTGGTCTGGACATAGAGGAGGGCTGGATCCTGGTGTGTAAACACACAGAAGGTGGAGACAGGCTTGTGCCAGTGGAATCTCCTGACACTGTCAGCCGCCAGCAGCAGCTGTTTGGATACGACCACAAGCCGTGTAGCAGGTTTGTGTCACCAATGGACACCATTCTGTAATTCACTGATGTACATAACTTCAGTTTATTGAACCGTACTGGTCAGAAAGTACAGTTTTGTGAGAAATGTGCCAGGAACCAAATGTTCAAAGGTCTGTGGTCAGTTTTTTTTAATTATTTTGTAAAGAAATGATTGAACATTTGATCAGTAGTGGCATTAAATACATGTATAAAATAACATATGCTGTTCTTTTGAAGTTTCATTCATCAAAGAATCGTTAACAAAAGGTTCAGGGTTTACACAAAATATGAAACTGTTTTCAATATTGGTAATAATAAGAGAAAAGTGACTTGAGCACCAAATTAGTATATGCAAATACTTCCTGAAGGATCATGTGACATTGGATTAATGGCTGCTAAACATTCAGCTTTGCCAACCCAGGAGTTTATTAAAAAATCTTTTTTTAAATGTGTTAAAATAGATAACCGCTATTGTTAATTGTAAAAATATTTTACAACATTGCTGTTTTATATTTGCTGTAGGTTTTGATTGATTGATTAATTCAGTCCTGTAAGTATAAAAGACTTCTAGTAGAATTTGCTTTATAGCGAAAAATGTCTAAACACCTCAATGAATTCTTAAAAAAATGATCTGCCATTAAAATGTAACTGGCCCGTGTGACATATTCAGCGCACTTTCTAAACTTACAGTCTGAAACATGTCAGTTAAGATAATAATAAAATGCTGATAGTAAATAACTGTGTCCTGATTCAGTGGATGCAAGTACAAACTTTTTTTCTGAATGGCTTTGTAGGTGGGAGCAGGTGGTGGATGTGGAAAACTCTTTACACATGGGTGCCAAACCCAAGGTCTCAGAGCCGGACGAGGTGGCTGTTTGCAAACTGAGGTGAGTGCATGCTTTGCCTTTGACACAAAAAAAACCCAGCTTATTTGCACCACTAACTTGTATTTGGTGGACAAGAAAAACATGCTTATTGGCAAGCAGCGATACCTTTTTGTTTATACGGTATGGATTGCATCATTTATTTATGTATTTATTTATTTTTTAAGAAATATATATATTTGGGGGAAAATAGCATGGTGTTATTGACCTGAATTTGTCTTTAATTGACTCTCTCTTCTAGATATGTAACTCCTACGTGGACATTTGAATGTGACGAGGACCTAGTACACTACTTCTATGACCACATTGGGAAAGAAGATGAAAACCTTGGCAGCGTAAAGCAATGCGTGACCAGCATTGATGTGTCTTCCAGTTCGGTATGTGAGGGTTTAGTATTATTCTACATTATATTGAAAAGCAGAGAGCCGTGAACATATCAGGTGTTCCAGACCTAGTAAGTGAGTTTTTCTGTTTGAAGGAGGACCCCAGTGGGGGTGCAAGCTGCCTGACAGATGGAGACACTGAGACATACTGGGAGAGCGATGGCATGCAGGGCCAGCATTGGATCCGGCTGCACATGAAGAGAGGCACTGTGGTCAAGTAAGGGCAGCTCTGCTAGTGACCTTTGGGGTTTACTGTCTGAAGTGTCATTTTTGCATTGGGTATTGGGATTTAAACCATTTGATCTGTTTTATTTTTTGGTCATAAACTACATATTTTACTGAAAGAGGTGATCATAAACAAAAGAAATATATTTCTCCTTTAGCAAACTGATATTAACAGTGGACTCAACAGATGATAACTACATGCCCAAAAGAGTGACTGTGTACGGAGGAGAGGGAGATAATCTCAAGAAATACAGCGATGTAGCAATAGATGAGTAAGTCATTATTATATGAAATTTCATTATAATATGAAATTCTGCACGTGTGTTTTATTATTGGGTAACATAACTGTAACTGCACAATTGAACATGATGTAGCCTATGGTATGTTTGCATTAAGTAAAAGATTTCCCAGCGTGTATTTTTAATATTTATCTTGTAAGATCTGTTGCAGAAATCACGAAATCTCTAAGCTGCAAATGTTTTTATGATTTATTTGGCATTAATTACATAAAACAAATCTTTAAAATAATTTAAAAAAAAATCAATGTAATACTTTTTGTTTTTGAGAAATAAGTAATTTGGGTCAGTGGAGTTGTTGGTAAACTGAAAAGCAAGGTTTTTTTGTTTATTTTAACACCCTGCTTGAATAATTTCTTTGTCTTTTGGATATTATTAGCCTAATAATCTGACAAATTACACAATTAACTGTGAAATGTTATTTTTTAAGACGGCTTATTTATAGTCTTAATTTAATATCCTTAACTAAATACAATTTCAATGTGTTGTGAGGATTGGCAGCACTTGTGTTGTCAACTTGATGAAAATGTTTTCTTAAGTTGCAGTGCGTTGAGCTCTCTCAGCCACCATACTAATTACTTTTTAGGACCAGTTACCATTTTATATGTATAAGCTGTTGTAGAAGCACTATGCTATAAATTATAACTATGTAAAGGCTATATAGGACTCTGAATATTGCAACACTGTGGCTTTATTTCTATCTCAGCAACTTAATTGGCGAGGTTTGTGTTCTGGAGGACATGACCTCACATTTGCCTATCATAGAGATCAGGATTGAGGAATGCAGAGGTAAGATTCATCTGACATGACATGCATCTGAAAGAAAAAGCCAGACTCTTGACCAGTCATCTTGATTTATGTTTATGTTCTGTAATGATCTTTCTGTAGATGAGGGAATCGATGTACGGATCAGGGGGCTAAAGATCAAATCTTCCTGCGAGCGTGACTTGGGTCTGAATGCAGATGTATTCCAGTCTCCTAACTTGGTGCGCTACCCGAGGTTGGAAGGCACACCCCCTGATGTCCTCTATCGCCGCGCACTGGTCATTCAGAGGTAATATCCAGAAATATGTGACTTAAGAATCCCTATATCAGCTTTTGGCATCTCTCATTGTTTGTTTGTTTTTTGTCTGTAGGTTCATCACACTCCTGGACAGTCTGTTGCCTCATATGGTGCCTGCATGGGACTACAGCCTTGGAACATTTAACCAGATCAAAGTAAGTAAACTAGTCTACAGTGAGTTTATCTTGGGCCATTTTCTACACTTTCAGTGAATAGTTTTAGATATACATGTTGTCTTTCACATTGCATATGAAATTTGTACTTTCTGCCCTACTTCTTCCCTTGCCTGCAACTACCATCAGGAATTTATGTGCCAAACTTCTTTTTTCTGTTTCCTCAAATGTTGTGCTGCTCTTAGAGCATAAAGCAGTTCCTGCTGTTATCCAAGCGTCGCTCTGCCCTCATCACCCAGTGCCTGAAGGACTCTGAGACCAGTAAGCCTAACTTCATGCCCCGCCTTTACATCAACCGTCGCCTTGCCATGGAGCACCGTGACAATCCCACTCTGGACCCCACGTGTAAAAACGCTGTCTTCACTCAGGTAGTCCACAAAACAAGTGTCAACATGTTTACAAAATCCATTGTTCTGTGGTTGCAAAAATTGCCCTAGTGTTCAAAAGTTCTTCAATTATTTTAAGAAATAAAGGCTGTATTGTTGAGCAAAAACAATTGAATTAATCAAAAGAGGCAGTGAAGACATAAATAAATGCTGTTTTCTCTATTCATCAGAATTATTTCCACCAATAAAATGAGCAGCACAACTGTTCTCAACTTTGGTGATAATAAGAAATGTATCTTGACCATTGAATTAGTACATTAGAATCTATTTCTGAAGGAAATCATTTGACACTTGACTGGAGTAATGGCTGCTTCAAATTCAACTTTGTCCTTACAGGAATAAATTACATTTTAAAATATATTCAATAACTGTATTACTGTAAAACATTTTTAGATCTTGACTGCAAACATTTGTATATGCTCTTGAATACACTTTGTTTATGCAGGTGTATGAGGGTCTGAAGCCGTCTGACAAGTATGAAAAGACTCTGGACTACAGGTAGTAGGACTACAAGTTGTTTTTTAGTACTCAAAACTTACAACTGCTTCATAACACATTCTTTATGAATGAAGCTATGACTTCATTATACTTTACACACAAATGATTTCTGTTTCTTACAGGTGGCCAGCACGATATGACCAATGGTGGGAGTGTAAATTCATAGCAGAAGGCATCATCGATCAAGGTCATATAGAGATAAGCTTCCTTACACCCACAGTAATTCTTATGCCTGCAATAAATCACGGCCCTTACCTGAGATCTCTTATAGGTGGTGGTTTTCGAGATAGTCTGGCAGACATGTCTGAAGAGCTTTGTCCCAGCTCATCAGAGTGCACCATGCCACTCCCATTCTTCACACGAACTTCAAACCAGGTAACAGCTGACTTGACAGATGCACTGTCATTTTCTTTATATGTGACCAGTCTTAAGTCCCTGGGCTATATTTGTAGCAATAGCCAAAAATACATTGTATGGGTCAAAATGATCACTTTTATGCCAAAACTCATTAGGATATTAAGTAAAGATCATGCTCCATGAAGATATTTAGTACATTTTCTACTGGAAATATATTAAAACTTTATTTTTGATTAGTAATAAGCATTGCAATAGGCGATTTTCTTGTTCCCCTTAGATTCCAAATTTTCAAACGGTTGTGTCTCTGCCAAATATTCTATATTCCCTCCTAACAAACCAAACAATTATGGAAAACGTATTTATTCATCTTTCAGATAAAAATGTGATGTTTATGACTGGTTTTGTGGTCCAGGGTCACATATAGTAAGGTATTTATTAACTTATCATTATATAATGATTTAACTGTTTTTGTATCAGGGAGCTGGAGAGGCCAGAGACTTCTATGTGCCAAATCCTTCATGTCGAGAATTCCACAAGTTTGAGTGGATTGGGCAACTAATGGGTGCAGCTCTTCGTGGAAAAGACTTTCTGGTGAGTGCTGGTCTTACGTTGTAATTGCATTGGGACCTTTGCCTTAATTGAACATCCTGTAGTGAATGAGATTTTATAATATTTATTCTTTAGGTTCTGGCCTTACCAGGACTGGTGTGGAAGCAGCTGATTGGAGAAGCTGTCAGCTGGACGAAAGACTTTCCTGCAGTAGATTCAGTGCTGGTAAGAAGCCCAAACATCTCGACTTCCATCTAATCTTTGTATCTTGATGCTGACCACTCTTTGGCCAGATGAGAACTGGACAGTTGATTGAACCTGTTTTTCCCTATATTTCCATCACTGAGTGGAGTTTAAGTTCTTCGCCACTGTAAAAAATACTATTTTTATACAGTTTTATTATGAATTTTAAACGATCTGGTGCTGTACAACATGAGTGGAATTGAGCTGAAATGTGACACTATTGTCTTCTATAGAGCTGCTTCATTTGTATTGAATACAGCACTATATAAATAAATGTGACTTGATTTAACCAACATGGACCTGATGAAACAACGTTTGGGGTGATTCCTTAGGTGAAGTTGTTAGAGGCTATGGAGCATATGGACAAGGAGACATTTGATTTTAAGTTCGGCCAGGAGCTTGTGTACACCACACCCCTGAGTGACGGGCGGCTGGTGGAGCTGATCCCAGGAGGCAGTGGAGTGGTGGTCCGATATGAAGATCGCATGGAGTTCATACGCCTGGTACAGAAATCCAGACTAGAAGAGAGCAGGGAACAGGTAACAATACACAACAATACAACAATACTATTATAATTGGGATCAACAGAAAAAGCTTCTCTCTCTTTTTTTTCTCTCTCTTTATACTCACCATATAGTTGTTGTTTTTTGATCAGTCTGAAAAAAATTCTGTGCTGTGTTTCTGCACCGCAGATTGCTGCCATGCAGGCAGGACTGGTGAAAGTGGTGCCACAAGCTGTGCTTGATCTCCTGACATGGCAAGAAGTGGAGAAGAAAGTGTGTGGAGACCCAGAGATCACAGTGGAGGCCCTTAAACGCCTCAGTGAGTCATACAGCAACTGACATGAGCATTAAATAATTTATATTCTTTGCCTCAGCATGAATTCTTCAAGGCACTGAGCCGAATAGTGGATGGAACTGAACATTCTACTACTCTGTACCACAGTCATTCCTAACTTTTTTTTACTTTAGGTCCCAAATTTAAATTGAATTTCAAGTGCCACATTACCAAAATAGTGTTTTTTTTGCTAGGATTTCATGTCAGTGTTTGCTAATGTAATTGAATGATTCTTTTTTTACTTTCTATCAGCACGCTATGAAGACTTAGAACAAACGGATGTCAGAGTGCAGTACTTATGGGAAGCCCTGATGAACTTCACGAACGGTTAGTAAGGACCCTTGGTGTAGATGAAACAACTATTTTTTTAGTAATTTGCAAAAAAAAGGAAACACTTAATTTTCCCATGTACACTTTTACTAGAGGATCGCAGCAGGTTTTTGAGATTTGTGACTGGGAGAAGTCGTCTTCCTGCCCCAATTTATATCTTCCCAGACAAACAAGGGTGAGTTATGGAGAAAATGGCACTGTGATCACATGCATTTAATATTTCGTCTTAATAAACACAAAATAATTGCGTTTTGTATAGATCTGAAACCACAGATGCACTTCCTCAATCTTCCACATGTTCCAGCACCCTTTATCTACCCAAATACCCAAGGTCTGTATTATAATATTTATGTGAGCAGTCTTTTTTGATGCATAATTACTAATTAAAATGT
This sequence comes from Enteromius viviparus, assembly GCA_032353835.1. Taxonomy (NCBI): domain Eukaryota; kingdom Metazoa; phylum Chordata; class Actinopteri; order Cypriniformes; family Cyprinidae; genus Enteromius; species Enteromius viviparus. Next base: position 1,549,698 of record JAUCNO010000385.1, read on the forward strand.
TTTTTACTGCTTTGTAATCCACAGTGCTAAAGTTTGTGAAGAGAAGCTTCGCTATGCTGCATATAATTGTGTGGCCATCGATACAGACATGAGCCCTTGGGAGGAGTGACATGATTTTGCCATGTTTACGAAATTTTACACAGCTAGAATCTATTTTATTTTTTTTATTTTTTTTGGAGGGGTATAAATGAACTGTAGCCTTCAGCACCGTGCACATGACCATGCCTACACTATTTGCCAATTACATCTGTACAGTATGAAAATAAATACCTTATAAACATTACTTGGTTTGCAATTATTTCAAGCTTATAAATGAATAAAGTTTAAGACTACTCAAGACTATTTATATCCAGAATGTTTTGTTTTCTGATGTAATTTAATATATAATTACAGGCCCGTATCCAGCCTAGTGCAAGGGGGGAGTTCTTTTTTTAAAAAGTGGACCTTTTTTCTCAGTATACTGCATTTGAGTATTAACTGTTGTTAAACTATTGTATTTGATTTTGAGGTTTAAATACTGCATTTTAGTGACGTGCTGGATTAGCTTGTCTGCTGGTATCATAATGTGCATGCTTTTGATGCACCAAAAATATTTACTACAACTACATTACTAGACAGCATCGCCTATGGTTAATATAATAATTTAATAAATATACTAATTTAATATAATAATTTATTAATTCAAAAGCCAATATTAATAAACCCTAATACTATGCATGGTCTAGCAGGTTTGTTTACGCGTTGAACTCGTCGTTCTTTCTTTTCATTATTTATTAACATTATTTAACATAATAAATTCACAAATCCATCAGATAGGCTTATCTTATCAGATAAGATGTTACAGACTTGTCATAGCCATTCAGACTGCTCAAGAAAAGGCATAAGAGAACTTTTCTGTGTGTGATGTGGGGTTGACGATTAGCTACCACTTAACTAGGGTTGCCAACTCCCTGACAAATAAATAAGGGACACATCGCTGGCAGTAATAACAAAAATAACAATAACAATAATAACAAAAAATTCTGGACCTTTGGCAGTGGAGGGTAGGTCGTTCGAACCACCTGAACCCCCCTGGCTACGGGCCTGAATTCATAAATACGCTTTATTTATTTTTTTATTTTAAAGCTCTTGTCCTCTGAGCCAGAAAAACAACTCTCGCGATTTCTCTAGATAAGTCTCGCGATAAGTGATGGTTTAAAAACCTGCGCATGAGCTTTTACGAGCCCTCTTTCTAGCCGGCGCCTGAGAATGGGTACGTGCTTTCAGATTCTGGCCGCTGGAACAATCCGTCTTCATCTGCGCTATCCGATGATACTTTTCATTTATCTCACTCAGTGTTATATCACAAAGGTAGATTTTAAGCGATAAAGTGGCAAATTGGACGATTCGATGCATTTAAAGACGTTTTTACGACAAGAGATGTGTCTGGAAACATTGCTCAAGATGGCTTCGGTCATGGGGTACTTTTCTCTACAACTGCGTTAAGAGTGCCATTAGGCTCGTAGTTGTTCAAAAATGTGCGCAACTCGGATCTATTTCTAAATGAATGACTTTTGTGATTAAAAATGTAGTTTAGTTTAGAAACTGGTTAGCATAAGACGCTTTTTGATGGCAGTTTGTGCTAGCATTAAAGCTAACGCTAGGTTGTTTTATGGGGGAAGTCGTATGGAGCGGGAGGTCGCGTGTATAATATTTGGATAAACGTTGTAGTCTTGAGTGTGTATGATGAATCCCAATTGCGGAATCCGATTTTCCATGCGGATAACCACCTTGGAGAACTGAACACTCAAGTATGTTATGAGGAGGAGTAGTTTGATTTATTCAGCTAGTTTCTAATGCGATCTTTTACACCAAAGGTAACTCACGGGACAACTGGCACAAACCCCGCAAGACTGGTGGAAAACGCAAGCCCGTCCACAAGAAAAGGAAATATGACTTCGGGCGTCCTCCCGCAAACACCAAGGTATATAATTTTATTGTATTTTGTTAGTATCTCTTTTCAACAATGTGGGTGATGAAAACACGTCCTTAGGTTGGTCTTTTTTGGCCGTTTTGGTCAATGCTTTTGACCTTCCAATGTTAGGATTCGTCATAGTTACACTGACACATAGCCAAGCTCACAAAACGTCTTTATTGATCTTTAGCACATTATATAAACTAATTGTAATTGCTCTGTTTAGATTGGACCTCGCCGCATCCACACACTAAGAGTCCGTGAAGGAGACTCTGAGGCTCGTCGTGGGTAACTTCTCATGGGGCTCAGAATGTAAGTTTCTAATGTTTCTCTGCTTCTAGGTGTAGCTCTTTCAATGAT
>JAUCNO010000385.1:1568844-1580205 GCA_032353835.1 Enteromius viviparus
CTTAAAATACATTATTGTCATTGTTTGGTCTTAAAATGCTCACAGATAATGCATTTTTGTAAGACATGCTTCTAAAAATTCTTAAATGTCCTAAATTAGCAAAGGCCTAGTCCTGGCTTAATCTAATCCTTATCCGCGAAACCGGCCCTTATTGTTTTATCATCTGCTGCACAAATATCAAACTTGCTTTTCCCCTTGAAGCATGAACATTATCTTATCTTTTTATTGTGTTGGACTTTCTGACCTTTCCACGGAAGCGTCTGTTTGGGAATTCCTTGATGGTGACCTGGTCCACCCGCTTCATAAACCAATAGGGAAGGCGCTCCTCCAGATTAGTGTGAAGCTCAATCTGTGAAGAACATTGACAACAAACCATTGTTTTTAGAGATCCTTATTAGGACACGGTATTTGAGTGTTGGTGTTGAATTACCTGCATTGCAATCCTTTTCAAACATGCATTTGTCTGAACCTCTGCTATGTCACCAACAGCCAAACCAATCTATATTCAAAATACAGGAGTTTTATATGTAATCCAGGGCTGCGTTTCCCAAAAGCATCATAAACGTCAGTTGATTATAACTCAATGTTGGCTTCAATGGGTCTACAATGTACTTTTGTAATAGGCAGTTACAGTGGACTGCTTATTTTATACTTCATTTAGACCGTTTTCATTTGGACTTACCAGAAGGTTCATGAGGAGAATAGGCACCAATAAGACAAACCAAATAAATATAGCCAGTGTCAAAAGGGGGAAAGGAAGGTCTCCTTGCAGGAAGGGTTTCAAGAAATTTTCCTGGTAGTTCATTTCTCCAACCATCATGACAAAGGTCTGCAGCAGTGACAGGAACATCCTTCCAAAATGTTGCTGTAAAATATATTCATACATTAAACTTGGCCTATAAAACTAAACATTCAGGCTAGTGTTATAGTGTGTATAGTGCAGCACTTCTATACACACCTGCTCGATCATCAAGGCATAGAAGGACAAAGCAAACCCCAGTATCAAGTAGAAGAACAGCACGATTATGCTCAACAGCGTCCGTGAGATCTCCCGAAACATTACCACATAGATACCAATCCGTTCAAACCTAAAGACATGAGGAACTACACATAACTCAGTGAAAAAGAAAAGCTTGTGTAAAATAGTTCTGCGCCGTGAATGCATTAACTGTTATTCTAGCAGCCCAGTACCTCTGGAGGTAGAGGAGAAGGTTCAACCAGGAGGCCAGAGCGGCCAGTGCTCCAGCCTGCCAGTGCCAGGAGCTCTTCGCGTTCAGCAGCAGCGGCACCACGAACACCAGAGAACAGATCGCAGCGGCCCAGTCCATGTAGTTAGACAGATCCCGCAAATAGTTCATCCGCTTCCAAAAGCAAGACACAGTTTACATGGTGGGCATGCTTTAACTTTTGGGATGCGATCCTTTCCTATCAAAACTGCATATCACGGATGTGAAAACGCAGAAAATCCAACATGATCCGAACATGACGGAAGATTTTTAACTTTCCTAAGCAGTGTGTAAACGTGACCATATTTCATTTAGCTGTCTGTCAGATAAGTCAAAATAAGCGTCATCACTATTGTACTATATTTATTATATTATTACACTTTTTGCACTCTTTTTATGGCTATTTATTTTTAAATTTAGCCGTGTCAAGTCGCTCTTCTTGTTAAGCTGATGATACGCCGGGCAACTTTTTGAGCAATGTTGTTGGACAATTTTGGGAAATGTTGCCGTCCATATACAACCAGGTGAAACAGCGCCCAAAACCGATTTCACGAGTTCACACTTCCTCATTAATGAATAAATAAAAGCAAATTTGGCGTGCTGTCCTGGGAGTGAGCCGGGAGAATTGGCAGAATTCGAACCCTGGCGGTTTGAACCCTAGGCGAGGGTTAGTGGTATCCGGGTCGATCTCCGTCTGCCCCCCTTGGAGGATGTTGTTGAGTTAGGGAGGAGGAGGGGTGCACAAAAGCGAGATGCGGATGTCGGGGAAACGTGTTTATTTATAGTGGGAAGGAAGGATTTGATTGGATGATCGTAACGAGGAGATTGATTAGATAATGCGATGCCAGCAGTGATTAGTTCGTCCAGCGCTCCTCCCGAAACTGTTATCATCAAAACATTCACTTAAATTATCCAGATAGAAATTTGTTACATTTCTAATAGAAAAGTGCCCAAGCAACATTGCCTGGCAAAATGTTGCCCTGTGTATCATCAGCCTTACTCAACTGGACAAATAAATATGATAAAGCAGCGTCATTTGCATATGTCCAAACACAGAAGAAAAAGTAGCTACATTAAATTTATGTCTTTCCACATTTATTAAACAAATAATTATCTCCTGTTCAAGCTTTAAAAAATTGAATAGAAATCCAGACTGCGAATCTAGACTGCGTCGACTAAACTTTTTCAAATTTGACCATGATGTTCTTCTACGCACAATTAAGGTTAAATGTTAGAAATGTTTCTAATTCTAATTGTTCTGTATTTGTTTTGTTGGTGCACAGTACTGTTGATATAAGTTTGGAAATATAAAATATAGTTTATACAAACCTGTTGAACCATTTGCAAGATCTCTTTCCCAACTGCATACATATTCATTGCAAGAACCAAGAGCATGCATGTTGTGATTATATAGGATTGCTGTACAGAAAGAGAAGTTGGGTCATAGTTTTCTTTTCCCTTGGTGTATACAACATCACAAAATCACAAATTTTCAATGAGTTGCTTTAGTATATAATACCTTGTACAGGGACGTGCACACCATGCTGACTGATGTGACATTTCTTGCACTGACTAGTGTGGGCTTCAGGTTCACAATGAGATACGTCAGAGGAAACACTCCCAGTGCATACACAGTCATATTGAGCAGATGTGCTTTGATCCCATAAGCACTCCTGTAGAACACAATGTTGTTTAGCTCAGGATGCTGAGACATCAAAAACTGCAGATTCAGGTTTCAGCTGTATATCTCACCATTTCATCTCCAAATATTTCTTGCATACTGGATGTGTCAGCAAACTGACGCGGTTAAAATTTACCATAGCCTGCAGTGGAGACACATTTTCTGAACGTGGCCATTGGCAATTAACACAATTAGAATATATTTTTAGTGAAGTACCAACATTTAGTGCGCTGAGAGGTTTGTAGGTGTTGTCTTTTTCTAAGCCGGTCTTTTTCAGGTTTTGCAGTGGATGCTGAAGCCACCTGAAATTGTACTCAATCTGAGGAACATGCAAAGTGTTAGTTGAAGAGGTTGTTACTCTAAGCGTTTTACACTTGCATTGTAGTTTTTATTGAAAAAAAAAACTTACATAGTAATTGGTGCTGTTCACATCTTCATCTGATTCCTTTATGCAAGTGTCTAGAAGATGCTGGGAAAACATGCAATGCCTCGCTGGTTAGAGTGTTAAACCTTTCATTTAAGTGTCAGGCTTACGCAACAGTAAAAACTCACTTTAAAGGACTCTGGAAGAAACTCAATCATATCCATGACAATGCAGCGTTTTGATGAGTTTGGTTTGTATGTAGTCATCGCCTCTTCACACCTGTATTCAACAAGGATGAGATATAAATGAAGAAACTGAGAAACAAACATTTCTAAAAAAATTGGCTGACCTGTCGCTCTCAATCACAGTGTTGGTGACCTCCTTCCTCCCATTATGTACAGCCTCATGCAAGAAAGAGGCATCGTTCTTGTTGAGGAGGATCTTGGCCCCTCTGTATAACAGCAGTCTAACTACAGCCACGTGACCTGCCCTAGCAGCCAGATGCAAAGCTGTGTTCTGAAAGAAATTAATATTTAACCGAACCGGCAGCTATGACCAAGTTCTGTGAAGAGTGTTTTAGCAAATTAGACAAAATACCCCATCTCCATCGGTTTTGTTTAGAAGTTTTATGTTAGATGTCAGCAATGTGTCCATGGTCTGTGTGTATCCTTCAGATGCAGCATGATGAAGGCATGACCATCCTCTATAGTCACTAAACATATGAAAATAAAAATATTATGCATAAAAACAACTTGCACTTAATTTCGATAGTCCACTTTAGACATTCAACTAACCTTGTAACTACACGTCAACTAATTCTCATTAATTTGCAACTACATGTCTACCTCTAACTCTCAGAGTAGACTTCAAGGGACGGTCTTGTTCACATATACTTGTAAAGTTTCTTATAGTATGTTGTATGTTGTGGACCCATCAAAATACAGTGTTAGAAGATACACAAGCAATCTACTAATACTCAAACTCATGCTAGTTGACATAAAATGTATAGACAGTTGCTTACTATTAGTGGAAAGTCTAAAGTGGACTATCGAAAGATAGAAAGTGATACCTAAAAATTGAGCTAGATACTACTACTTTTTACATGGCCTGAATTCTATTTTACCCCGGATAAGCATTGAAGCACTTGTACCTGTGAAACAGCGCCCCCTTGCGTAGGAGAAGCTCAACTACTTTAACGTGACCTCCACGAGAGGCCAGATGCAGCGGGGTCAGTCCTTTCTCATCCCCCTCATTGAGCAGTCTGGTATCTGTCACCATCTCCAGAAGTCTGTGGCATGTGTTGATCCTCCCATATCTCAACAGAAACAGAAAACAAAGCTCAAAACTATATGTAATTGGAGCTTGCCTTCAGTTTGTTGGGAAGACTGGCAAATGCTCTTTATTGTTTTCTCGTGAATATTCACAGTAACAGACTTACTCTGCAGCAAAATGAAGTGCAGATTTCTTCTGTTTGGACTTCTGGTCCAGTGAGACCTCTAATCCCAGCATGTTCTTCACCGACTCTGGTATTCCCAGTCTACAGGCGTAATGGAGAGGAGTACATCCCTCAATATCCTCATCATTGAGAAGCTCTCTCACACTCTCGTGCTGCGGATAAACCAAAGGAGACTGTCGGTGAGTGTCTTTTAGTGGAGCTACCAGTAGAGGGCAGCGGTGGCTTAACTTTAGGATCTCCGAGGAAGCTGTGAAAATGAAAGGCGAGAGTCACTTCAAGCCCTGTGTGTTTTACCTGCAGTACCTCTGTGGGCAGGTTTTTCAAACCCCTGGGTTGCAAGATGGCCAGATGTAAGAAGTTGCACCCAGATTTGTCTTTTTTCCTTAGCTCAGCTCCTACAAAACACATATATTGGTGTAGCATTATTTCTGATCATTATATAGATTAGGCTATTACTAAAGAATAGCTGAACTCCGACTTTTTGATGTTTAAACCTATTATCATGATAATTTAGTTTTCCAGTTGATAGGCCTTTTGAAAACTGGCATGAATCTGACATTTTTCCTATATTATATCACCAAATCTGGATTCAGTCTTCTTGTTTTCTTTCGATTAGCACAGGTTTTGTATTACTTTTTGGAGCAGATGGGTCATACGCCTCATTGAATTATGAACCTCATTACGATTAATATTTAAATAATTACAGATTAATCAGCAATTTTTAAAAGGCATGCCTTTTATGACTAGGATCACAAGTGTAGTGGGGGAAAAAAAAAGAAATTGCTCTTATTGTAAATAATGACGGAATATTATTATTGATATTCATTTATTAAGGTTACCATGGGAGAGGAGCAGATTGACAGTTCTCCATGCTCCGCAACTTGTTGCCAGAAGAAGTGGAGAATGGCCTTTGCAGTCAACAAAGTCAATGTCAGCGCCCTGGAACAATAATATCCAGCTTTACTGTAATTGCCAGAATTTCATGTTTAATTTTACAAGCATTTTTTATTTACTTAGAAACATCTGCAGTTGACATACCTGTGAGATGAGGTACTCAGAGAGTTCAAAATGATCAAAAATGGCTGCTCTGCGAATGGAAAGTAAATAAGGATAGATATCACAGACATGTTGGTTTGTTTAGTCTTGTTCAGTCAGGTTTAGTATAGTTGAAGTACTTATGTAGTGGTGTCTGGTTGGCTCCATCAGTGATGTTGATAAGGTCACACACTTTATGATAAGCCGAAAGCATGACTTTAACAACCTCTGTGGCACCTTGACTGCACGCAAAATGAAGAGCAGTGGATTTATCACACTGTAAAGGGAAAATATGGTACCAGATTAGACATTGCCTGTTGGTGTCCATGTTATGATAAAACCCTTCTTTACCTGCTGCTGTTCAATTTTTGCTCCATATGCAATGCAGAGTTTAATGACGTCAAGATTTCCTCCACGAACGGCCAGGTGGAGCGGACTACTGCAAGATTTGTCCACATAGTTTATATGGTTGTCGATCGATATACCAACTTCTTCTCCTGTGAAAAATGAGAAACGGTTTTTGGGCTCAAAGCACTAATATAATGTTCCAGGCTCAGAATACACAGTTGGTGATGCAACATCTCACCTTTCAGAAGAATGACCTCCATGGATTTCTTAGCTCCAGCAAAAGCAGCAGCATGAATCGGAAAATGGCCAAGCTTGTTCTGACGACAGAACTTTGCACCATGTTTGTACTAAAGCAGAGACAGTGGTTATATAATCATCAAAAACAAAAAGAAAGAATATTTCAAATCATCCGATCCAACTTACCAGTATGACCAGAGCCTCGTGGTTGTCCAAAGAAGCAGCTAAAATGACAGGGGTGTTTCCCATGTCCCCTTCCAGGTTCACGTCAGTTTGTTTATGTGAGAGAAGTTGCTGTTTAAAGCCAAAAGTGCAATAATATTACCTACAATGAGAGGCTAAGTATATTGCTTGCAGTGAAAAACACAAATATGGACAATAACATAATGAGGCTTTTAATGCTGCATTAGTGCTGTGAGCAGGTTGACCCACCTCTAACACAAAATTTTTACCCAGGCTGACAGCCGTATGTATCGGGGACAGTTGGCTGTTGTTTAGGATGTTAGGATCTGCTCCCAGAGTCAGAAGCACAGAGCAGCTTCCTGGCTGGTCCTTCTGCACAGCCCAATGAATAGGGGTATTCCCTTCCTCATCCCTGCCATTGAGCTCTGCAGGGTCAAAAATGAGATTCTTTGTTTAGTTTTTTACATTCATATTTTGTCCTTAATTTAAGCTAATTCAATCTAATGACTAAAGGTGCATTTCTGTGTACCTTGTGTCCCAGTATACTGCACTATTAGTCTGATGATGCGAAAGTGTCCCATGGATGCGGCGTAGTGCATTGGGCTGGCACCGATGTTGTCGCGTGTGTCCAGGTACCTGTTGTGCTTCTCCAGAGCATCTACGTTTCCTTGCTTACTCCACTGAGTTTAAAATTCAGTCATGAGGAACGTTAGACCACCTGCACAAGCTGTCATCTCACAGTACTGTATTGAAGGCATGGCGCATGATTTTCTCTCTCAGAGAAGTATTTTCCCCTGCATTTTATGTTCTATACAATGCAAAAGTTGTTTATTTCTGTTAAGAATAATATTTAGGAAGGACGCATTTAATAAGAATCCTGAAAAAAATCCTGTTGTTACAAAAAAATTATTAATAAATGATAAATAAATTACAAAAAATATTAATAAATAAGCAGCACACTTGTTTTCAACACTGATCATAAGAAATAATTTTTTTAAAGCAACATATAAGCGTATTAGAATGATTTCCTGTAGCTCATGTGACATTGAGGAAATGAAGTAATGGCTGCTTTGCCATTAAATATATTAAAACTGAAAATGTTATTATATTTGTATTTAAATTTTGATGTTTTTTAACTAACAATATACAAACAATTATACTTTTTTTACTGTATTTTTGACCAAATAAATTCAGCCTGGGTGAGATAAGACTTCTTTCAAAAGGCTTCTTTCAAAATCTTGCTTACCCAATTTTGAGCGGTACAGTATATGTGTAAAAATGTCTCTGAATAAATATGTGAATTTATGCAAGCAGGGTACCTCAAAAACATTAGCAGATATCTGGTTGCTCTCGTCCCCGTCCATCACGCTGTCGTATGACTGTTGTCGAGATTTTGACTCAGTTCTGGAGGTATGTGTCATTTCTGTTTTTTTTTTAGTCATCCTGAAAGCAAACTACGAAAAACAAGAGATAAGTTGTCATTTGTTGTTGAGACACACTCACTCACTCACAGAGTAGAGCATCTGATTGCCTTTTAAACACACAAGCGTCAAAGAAAACAGTAATTTTATGAAACAGATCAGAACACCGGATACAAAATACACACAAACAAACAAGTTGTTGTTGAAGGTCCATTGAAGGTCTGTTGATGAGGTCCATTCTTACCCATTTGGAATCTCCTCTGTATTGGCTTGTGTGTGTCAGTGAGTGGGTTTTATAGTGTGGGTAGATGTGTGCTGGTTATCAGATTACACTGTTTCACTAAGAGAGAGAGAGAAAGAGTGATAGAGCCTTTACTTTTATATGAGACTTACTGGTGCACTTAGAAAAGAGAAGTTTATGGATGATGAGAATCAAGTTCCACTAGTTATACTGCATTATTAAGTTTAATGCATGAAACGATATAATTGTGATTCTGTATAATTCATTTTAATTATATTTTATTTACATGGTCCATTTTTTTAAAGGTAATTCAATAAATAAAGCATTACTTGTGAGATTTGTACATATCAATCAAGGATTTAGGAGGTAACATATTACCCTCAGAGTGGTCCATTTCCTGTGAGTACTAAAGAGGATAACCCTTGGTTATGTTCATGGGCCATTATTGCTCATTAAGATCATTATTTGTCCTCAAGCCTGGCAATTCAACATTGTAGTGTCTCCATACAAAATGTGACAAAACTTGCTTCATACAAACATTATATAAACTAAATAGCATATCTATCTATAATAGACTTACAGTAATTATGATAATTTGAAACAGAACAAACCAGTCATACAAGGATGTTTTTTTATTGATAAAGCAAACACCTAATCTAATTTCAAACATGTAGTCACATGCAGATGTTTGCTTTACACTAGGCCTCATAATCCCCCCCCCCCTTAATTTCAGTACAAATGAAAGGTTTTTGATTTTAGACATAATAAACATTTGCTACAGTTACCTAATCAGCAGTGCTCTTGACTCCATATACTCCAATATGATTCAGTTTCTTTGAATTGTAAGATAAAAAGGTATTGCATAATGTTTTAATAGCTAGTTCCATGATGATTCTATCAATTATAAATCAATTATAGACATTGGCAGATGTGTGATAAGAACCAGAATAGGCTAGTTTTATTGTTTTTAATCTAATGATTTAATGGTGAAAACATATAAAAACAATATTATTGGAGCATATTTACCAATAAAATACAATTTTAGTCTTTCGATTTAACATTTTAACATTTTATTCAATTTTATTTTCAAATTCAGAATAAGCAGATTTACCTATTTATTGTGTATCCTGCACAACTTCATATATAAGGGCTTTTTTTTGTTCATGTTAATAATTATTGGTTTAAAATAGCAGGACCGGTGGAAAGCATGAGGCTCTAATCATGGCAGGACAAGAACAAGCACTCAGCTCTAAATCAATATGGGACCGTCCTCCTGAGACAATCCAGCACCTAATAGCAGGATGCATGATACAGACAGGAACTGGATGGACTTCTGGCAGGATTTCACATGGAAGCATCAGAAATCCCAAATCACAATCATGTTGTGATTTTATATTAATTCAGCATAATTGTAATTTTAAATTAATTACATTCATTTTATGGAGTTTAACAGAGTATCATACCACTATAATGTAATACATATTCAGCTGATATTTTTATATTTACATTTACATGTTTTTTTTTTTTTTTTTTATGCCGACTCATCTTGGTTTTACTAATTACAGTGTCTTTCTCTCTGTTCAGAGACTGGAGGGTATTGAGTTACTCTCTATAATCTCTGATTTTCTCAACAATGTGAGCGCTTCGGGTGAAAGCTCACCAGCTCATGGGGCTCTACTGTTACAAGTAGCCTACAGTAGGTTTGCCTCTGCAGTTTGTCATAATCAACACCCAAGATATTTTGATCCTTGCATCTTTTTTATTCCATTGATGCTTTACAGTTTGAGAGAGGGAGAGACTGCGACCTCAGACCAGACAGCTGGTGACCATCTGCCTGAAGGTTTTGTTCCAATGGCTTTAGTGGGACAATCAAGAAAGTGTTAAACTGTCTGCTCTCTAATAGCTTTGTTGTTTGAGGCAAAAGAATGATTTTTTAAAAATTGTATTTACTTAATAAAAAAAAGAGTCACCCAGTTAAACTTAAAAAATAAAGTTGAAGTTGAAAATAAGCTTAATAAAGAAAAATAAAGGAACAACTGGGAAAAAAATCTAACCAGAAAATGCAACAAAAAAAACATAAATTATAAAAATAATAAAGAAAAAAACATTTAAATAAAATACAGTCCAAACAATGTACTTTTTTTTTTTTAAATATAATAATTATTTATTTATTTTTATTTAATTGCAAGGTGGCTTTTACAGTTTGTTCACTTATAATAACAATTTTAATAATGTACTGTAAAAGTTAATACATTTGAACAGTACATTATATAGTTCATTTAAATGTTTGCTTTAAAACCTGGCTTTATGTTGCATTTTACCACAAATTACATCTTATGTGATATTAAATCACTGATTTATATACATCTTGAAATTTAATAATTGAAATTTAAAAACATTGTACACTTCACTTTTTATTTTAACATGACACTTGAAATACTTTTGTCTTCCTTCTTAGCATAAGCTCTAAAACTTTATTAGCAGTGAGTGTTTGTTTGGTTTGCATGTCTAAAACCATTTTTATGAATTTGCTGCTATTAGGAGTTTCAAAAAACCACAAGACAGAGGGGGTAGAAGAAGACAGTCTCTCTGTTGACATGGGCACGGGCATGAAAACACATAGTGAGTGAGTTTGCTAATATCCCACTTAGTTAAAGTTACCCAGAAGAATGCTGACAGGACGAAATGCATACATACATAGTGCAGGAAGGGTAAAGGGGTGGGAGAAAGTGCACAGAGAACAAAGAAGGATCATATCCCCATCCAGTGGCCAACAGAAATACAGTGCTTTCCCCCAAGCTGTCTTCTTATTACAACTAATGACCATAATAGAGGTATTGTGTTTAACTCATTAAAAGTTCTGCAGAGAGGATTTTTTCCATGTCATTAGTTTTGACAAAAAGCTGTCAAAGGACACCAGAAACAAAATTGCAGACCTGGACCAGGCTTGGAAGACAATAGGTAAGCAGCTCAGTGTGAAGAAATCAACTGTGGGAGCAAGTATTAGAAAATGGAAGACATACAAGACCACTGATAATCTCCCTTGATCTGAGGCTCCACACAAGATCTCACCCCATGGGGTCACAAGAACTGTGCGCACGAATCCCAGAACGACACGGGGGGACCTAGTGAATGACCTGCAGAGAGCTGGGACCAAAGTAACAAAGGC
>JAUCNO010000385.1:1580305-1607686 GCA_032353835.1 Enteromius viviparus
CTGCAGAGAGCTGGGACCAAAGTAACAAAGGCTACCATCAGTAACACACTGCGCCGCCAGGGACTCAAATCCTGCAGTGCCAGATGTGTCCCCCTGCTTAAACCACATGTCCAGTCCCGTCTGAAGTTTGCTAGAGAGCATTTGGATGATACAGACAAGGATTAGGAGAATGTCATATGGTCAGATGAAACCAAAATAAAACGTTTTGGTAAAAACTCATGTTTGGAGGAGAAAGAACGCTAGTTCAGCATGACAATGATCCCACGCTCGGGCAACAAAGAAGTGGCTTCGTAAGAAGCATGTGAAGGTCCTGGAGTGACCTAGCCAGTCTCCAGATCTCAACCCCATAAAAAATCTTTGGAGGGAGTTAAAAGTCTGCGTTGCCCAGCAACAGCTCCAAAACATTACAGCTCTAGAGGAGATCTGCACGGAGGAATGGGCCAAAATACCAGCAACAGTGTGTGAAAACCTTGTGAAGATGTTTGACCTCTGTCATTGCCATTATATAACAAAGTATTGAGATGAAATTTTGTTATTGACCAAATACTTAGTTTCCACCATAATTTGCATTTTGTTTTTTTAAATACCATAACAGAACTTGCACAATTGGTGGCTGACTAAATACTTTTTTTGCCCCACTGTCGATAGATTCCGAGCGATCTAAATCTTCTAATCTTTTCAGTGAAGTGATCCCCGATTAGGTTCTATAGGATCATCTTAAATATCATCTCAAATAGCACGCAACCGATACCAGGTTCCTTGATATGCTCTATATTAAGACTTTTCTAAATGTGGATCATCGTGTTCCATTGTGTCATGTCCCCACCTCGTTTGAACTTGCTATGACAGAGAGCTAGAGATCAGTGACACTGACTCCTGTATGGGACGGAGAGATCTGATGCTGCTGCTATCCTTGGTGATGTACAGCTCAATCCAATTAGGCTTCACCTCCGGACTGTGATGCAGCGCGCGGGGCGCACACTCCTTCTCAGTCGTTGCTCCGCTGAGCGCTGCGTTTGACACTCTTTACGCGCACCGCTTTCTCCTTTCAACACGCTATCATGGCTTCGTGGCGAGAATAATCAGCAGTTTCGGGGTTTTGTCCAACTTCGTCTTTGTGCTTAATTCGCGTTGTTTGTGAGATTTGGTCCATACAGAATGAAGAGGAACGACTGCCCTTTCGGCATGGGTACCACTGACGCCTCACTTCCCTGAGCGGATGGAGGGGGAAATAAGAGGCTAATTGACTTCTTTTTGGTTGTAGAGGTAAAGGAACAAGAAGTGACCGGCGGGAAGGTAAGATTTCACTGCTTTTATTCGCTTTAAACGAGGTCGCTTGAATAGTTGTGTGTAAGATGCACTGTTTTCATCAGGCACAGTAAACTCCGCAGATGCCAGAACACTAACAGTTCTGCTGCTCTCAGCGTGTCCCAGCTATTTAGACTTTACTCTCAGAAATAAAGGCTCCTGACAGAAAAAGGGCTTTGCTGTTTAATGTAGCTAGTTTGCTTTACAACATCTTCGACTCGAGTTTATATACACATCAAAATTGTGTTTGGATTATCTAATAAGAACCGTTGAAGCGCCTTCGTGTAGACAAGTATTTGATCAGCTGTCCTGAGCTGCACCGGGGCACTGGAAAGTACAGCCTCTTCCTTACTGATTAAGGATTAGTCTGTTCTGAACGTTCCTGAACAGCTTGAAATGCAAAGTTTTGGAAGTTTGCAGGAATCATCCTTTTAGCTTTAACAGACTTGTCTCACGTTAGTGTTTTTGTATTTCTCTTGACCACCGATCTCATGCACCGTAGTTGAGCTGATATATCCTGAGAAATGAGAGTTTATAGAGTGAGTTTGCTAATATCAGGGCACACCAATTTAACCTTGTGGGGATAAAGCATAAAGCTGCGGATCTATTGTGGCAGGGTGTTAACGCATGCAAACTGTATAAACAACAGGACATTATAGTTTTGATACATCGCAGTGCTGCAGCATTATGAAATGTTGGCCTATATAGTTTCCTCTCTGGTTGGGAGTTTTAAATAGCCGGCTGTTACGAAGTCTTTTAAGAGCAGGAAATAGAAGCCCGCTAAATAGTCCTACCGGGATTTATCATCAAGACATTCTTAAATACTCAATCGCATTACCGCTTGTCCTCAGAGCCAAAAGTATGGCCTACTTGACATCCAAATGCTACACAAGAACACTTCAGTTGTCATTGTTGAATGTTCAAGATTATGATATTTAGAGAGATGAATAAACAGCATGTGCTAAGTTCTTAGAAAATACATTTTTGATCGAA
Organism: Enteromius viviparus; assembly: GCA_032353835.1. Lineage (NCBI taxonomy): Eukaryota > Metazoa > Chordata > Actinopteri > Cypriniformes > Cyprinidae > Enteromius > Enteromius viviparus. The sequence continues at coordinate 1,582,607 of JAUCNO010000385.1, forward strand.
AAGTTGCAAACAAATAATAATAATAATAATAATAATAATAATAAAATTAACACACAGTAACTGACTGTCAATTTCATAATGCCAAGTGGAATAATAAGTATATTTTTTAAGATTTGTAGGCTATATAGAATTTTTTTTACTGTTCTTGTTTTTTGTTATTGTCGTTTTATATAGTTATTATTATTATTATTATTATTATTATTGCTATCAAGAAGTTTTCTTAATGTTATTCCAAAACATGCCTCTGCATAAAATGTCAGAATATGCTATTTAAATATGTAAGTAAAATTAAATAAAAGATTAATGACATTGACACCCAGTTTTTTTAGTCACATGACATTAAAATGGCCACCTGCATGTAGTTTTACTACAAGAACTACAAGAAACATATTCCAGTATAATAATATTTTTTAAACTAAGTTGTTCCAGGACTTTTAGTCTTTAATGATCTCTGGACAGTTACAGCACCTACATTATATTACGTTTCATCTAAGCTAATAAAATGTTTCCATGGTAGAGCTAAAGTCATATTCTGCATGAATCCATTGACCCCATTACAGCAGAACTACTGAAGTCCAGGGCCCTTGTTAAAATTCCTCCTTTCAATATCCTCTACGTTCTAAAAACTGTGTGATATGGAGACTTGATTTAGCCTGCAAATTTTGTTGGTCCATTAATTTTTTGGAGCATAAAATAGGGTCATTATCATGTTGGAGATCTGAATGCATTGAATTCCATAAATTCCTATTGTACTTGTATTAATGGCTTTATTTAGAACACACTTTTTTTCTAATTATATGCCTATGCATTATTCAAAATGTTATTGAAGAGATTTTTCTGTTACGTGAAAAGATATCCTGAAATGTCTTTGATTTTCAGGTGCAACCATGGAGGGCCTTGTCTGAGGTGGATTCATCATAGTACTCCTAACTGACATCTGAATTAGTATAACATTTGAGCAGCAGCAGTCATGTCTGAGAGGGCAAACTTTGGAGCTCAGAGGGTCGCACGGCCACAGGGCTCACTCCCGCCAGAACCTATCGACATTATCCGGACAAAAGCCAGATCCAGAAGAGTCCGGATCAATGTGGGTGGGCTGGTCCATGAGGTGCTATGGAGAACCCTGGACCGACTGCCTCGAACCCGCCTGGGGAAACTCAGAGACTGCAATACCCATGAAACCTTAATGGAGATCTGCGACGACTACAGTCTAAATGATAATGAGTATTTCTTTGACAGGCACCCAGGTGCCTTTTCTTCCATTTTGAACTTTTACCGGACTGGCAAGCTACACATGATGGAAGAGATGTGCGCTCTGTCCTTCGGTCAGGAGCTTGACTACTGGGGCATCGATGAGATCTATCTGGAGTCGTGTTGCCAGGCAAGGTACCATCAGAAGAAGGAGCAGATGAATGAAGAGCTTAGGAGAGAGGCTGAAACTCTCAGGGAGAAGGAAGGAGATCAGGTGGAAACGGGTTGCTGTCCAGACAAAAGGCAGAAGCTCTGGGATTTGCTGGAGAAACCAAGCTCTTCTGTAGCGGCCAAGGTAGTGCAAGCACATGGCCCACACATACACAGGACGAAATATCAGAGTGATTCCACACTAATTATTTTATTATTAGCGACACTTATTATTAATTTATGTCATTTTCATTTGGGATGTTCCATTTGAGCTTCTTAGAAAACATTAGATCAACAAACCAGCACTTACAAAAAAACTGAAGAGAGTTAGCTCAAATATTATTTTGAAATGAATTATTAATTTGTCTTGCAATGACTAGGGGCAAATTCAAGGGTAATGTTTGGACTACAAAATTCTAAGACTGATACCAGCGGTGATATGATGAAATATGAAACCCAGAGATGAATTTATAAATACACACATCCCATATGCATTTCCCCCGGCTGTCATGATTGACATATTAGCCCAGGCTTTTATGCCACAAAAGAAGAGGCATTTGTTTGTGGTATATGACTTAAAGATTTATGCTCCTGCACGTTAGTGTGAAACTATTTTGGCTGTATTTTTCATCAGAGATGTTTGCTTTTGCTTTTGCTTTTTTATTTAAATTAATTTATTTTTTTGCTGATGTGGTGTGATGCTGCACGGATGACTGATCTGGATGCCTGTACGTTACTTAATTAAGAATGATTAAGAAAGAGTCAATAAAACAAAAACACTGCCATGGTCTGGTAAATGTAAAGCTGGTGCTTTAAATATCTCTCATTGTGAATTGAAGTAAATATTGTCTCATTATATTTTCTTACACATTAGTAGATTGTCCCGGTAGAAGGTTGGTGAGAATATTAAAATGCTTTTTCACAGCTGCTCAGGAGCTTTGTCTCCACTCACTGCCCAGTCCCAATACACAGATCGCCTACTTCCCAGAATACAGTCAGGAAAAGCAGTCAGAAGAGCCATTAGTGAAATGCTTTAATGTACAGGATTTTTTTTCTTACCCTTTAGGCTCTTGAGAAAATAGACTTTCCAAGGGGTAAATAAAAGCATTTTGAAAAAATGAAAAAAGCTGACAAATATGTTTGATAAAACTTACTAGAATCCTGAACAAAGCTGCATTTTTTTGCCATAATAATATAATAATCATCAAAATAGCAACAATGTTATCATTTGAATTATGGTGACTAACATTCTCATTAAGTTGATCATATGCAACATGACTACATTTGAACTTTTTTATACTTGTTATGTTTTAAATATATATTAAAATCACATTAGACTTTTATTCCATACATTTAATGTTTAACATTTAGAGCGCTGTAATTAAAGTAAAGGCTGATGCGATAGGTCTTAAAAAGAAGGCTGAAAAAAAGGAAGAGAAAAAAGACACATGGTAATACTCGTGAACACTAGCCAGCTCACTGAGCTCTATAAGCATCAAGTTAAACTTTATCCACATGATGTCTTGAGCATATGTGTCAACAACTGTTACCAACTGTTACCTGACCAGAGAGACAAGGTATATCATATCTGTCTCTGACTCATTGTGTTTGACAGATTTACATTGGCATTATTTGTGGTAGCGGGACTGGGCAGGTGGAGTAGCACATTCAGCTCTCAGAGAGGAAGATGAAGGTTGAGTCACTGCCACTATGATTTGTTGCCAGTCAATTGTTTGAGTGAGTCAGCACAAACCCGCGCGTCCATTCAGCCTCCACCTATCGGCAATAATGTCTGCTCTGACAGACCAGAAGCAGCTTTATATTGTCCGAAATCACCTTCAGCTTAGTTCAGTTTATCATGTCACCATATAGGTTTGAGATGGGAAAAAAACTGTCACGATTGCAACAACTATCTATTTAGAAGGTATGGTAGATGTGTGCTAACAATACATTGTAGTATATTAAATTACAAAGCAGTTCTCTTCAGTAATCCCCATTTTTGCTGATTGTTTGCATTGCTTGGGTTTGGGTTTTAGGGAGGACAGAGCAATCCCCTTTGCATTGCAGGGGTCCAGTCATGATTAATCGCATGTGAGCTGCAAGATTAATGGCAAATGGTTCCTGACCTTGACCTGCACCTTCTGTGGGCTCAGTGGTTTGGTTATTGGTCACTGCTTTTTGAGCAGGAAATGACTGGTGGGCTTTAGAAGAGGTATTTCCCAATGCATGTTCATGCATATTGCAGCAATACTTTACTTTGATGCATGATGTGTTACAGTACATTTGCATTTAAGCATATATATATATATATATATATAATTCCTTTTTCAGCCAACAGGCAAAATGTTTTCAAGTGTATAGGATTACATATATATTCTATATATGTAAACATGTAGTACATATAAACCTAGCCAACAGCACAGTTCGAGGAAATGTATTTTTTGTTTTAAAACTGTCAATATATGGTTTCAAATATCAAAATACATTACAAAATGCACTTAAAAAGCAGGAAAATACATCCAGCTGAAATATAAGGTTGTGGATAATGTAATATGTTATAATTAAACAAAAATTATGCCTATTTTTGTGTAAAATTGCCCAAAATGAAAACATTTAGTAACAAAATAAAATGTATAATATCGTGTTTAAACATAATTACAAATACATAGATATTTTTTAGACATGTCAGCTCATTTAATTATTTGGTAAAATGACAATGTGTTTATCCTTTCAAGTACCAGCAAACAAGCTGCTATGTTTTCTATCAAACTATAAAAGGAAAGATATGTGCAACTCTACAGTTTCTGGGTTGTTGAAAAGACAGTGGTTTAGCGGTCAGCATATACCACTCTCTGTGAGGCAGTGGAGACGTAATCTCCTTTGGTGATTTACCTAGTCTGCTCCTACAAATAGACTGAGGGCCCTGGCTTGTCTGGCTTATGGCTGCAGTGTGTAATGTGGTCACGTGTTTAGCCAGAGCAGTTAATCAATTAGTGAAGGCAGTTTTCCACCCTGCGGAAGTTATTAAGAGGCAGGGGACGTTGACGTTTTTGCGCTGTTTCAATATGAAAAAAATTTTTTTTAGCATCTCCATGGTTTGATATGCTGGCTGAGGAGTGAGGAATCTGGTGTATTTGGGTTTTTCGTTCTTGTTTAACTGTTTAGTTTCCCATTGACTCTGCTTATCTCGGGAGACTTGTGTGGTGTGCGTCCTCTCAAAAGGTCAGAGGACTCTAACCCTTTCCATTACATAGCCGGGCCGAGCTCCTTTAAAGAGCTCGTCTGTCACATCACCTTCATTTGTTTTATAAACCTCCTGAGCCTTTATTAAGCAATGCAAAGAGACATCATGATACAGTATACCTCAGGAAATGATTTTGCACTCTCGTGTTAAGATATTTAGATTATTTAAATTGAATTCAAGCTTTTATTTTCTAAAGAAAGAAAGAAGAAAAGAACGGAAAACATATTTCCGTACTCAGAATCTTATACAGAATTTTTGATACTGAAAATATCAAATTAAATGGAAATGTTTTGACTTTTTTATGACTAAAATGCTTATAAAATATATTTCAGATATAAGATATTCTAAAATGCAAAACTATTTATTCAAAATATCACTTCACAAAATATAATAAAAATACAACTATATAAATCTATACAATTTATACAATCTTAAATAAACACATTTTGTTTTTAGATTAGGTTATTTAATTAAATTAATAAAATGCTGTAAAAAAATAATATATGATATACACTTAAAGGGCATAAACATGTTTGTTTTGCATACAAATTGCAATTTTAAAAACACATCTCATATATTTTTATTTAAAAAGTTGATAGCATTTTTATGAAGAATTATACTTGATATTATGAGACATCATATCAGGTACCGTAATCTGTAAAGAGGTGTTCACTGCAGGTTGTTTTGACGAGATCGCTGTTCCTCAGAACTGAGCTGTCTGTGGTATGAATAATTGATGTGTATTTACAGTAACTGATCATGACATGATACTCTATGCTCTCAGCTCTGTGGACAGAGCGAAAAATCTCTGCGCCAAGTACATGGATGGGGAAGGGGAAGAAAGGGAAAAAGATGGAAAAGCTCTTTGACTGAGGAGGTTCTGTTACTAAATAAAGAGGCCTGGCTGAGACTCTGGGTGCAAGGAGATACCCGGTGAATTCCCCTCTCAGCCATCACAGCATAGAGGTCAACAGACAAAGTAAATGTGAAGATGAGTAAAGGTTACATCCAGTGCTTTTTTAAGAGTCTGTTAGATCCTATTAACTACCGTGAGATTGCATTAATCATTTTAAAACAATTCACCCTTTGTCCACTTCAGTAAAGGCATTATTTCTCAATGTACTTGTAAAGTGAGGAAGGTAAATCGATCTCATTTTATGATTATTATAGACTGAGCAGAACTATTTTTATGCGAATAATGTGCTGTAAAGAGAAAGATGAATGCTGAATGTGGTATGGAACACTATATACTTTCAATTTAATTGAATTATATATTATAAAAGAGTTAATTACTTTTGACAATTACATTTTTTTTAAACAATGGAAAGTAAGACTACTTTCATCTAAAAGTAGACTATTACAAGTTTTTGTATTACTGTATATATTAAGTCTATATATGATTTTGACAAAACCTAGAAAAAAGAGCAAAACGTTTCCAGTTCAGTAAATCCATGTGAGAGTTCAGGCGAAGGTTAAAGCTATGAAATTCAAAGCTCAGATATCCTCAAATGAGAATAGTCAACTCTGAATTAAAAGTAATTGTCATGTTATGTAATCCAGTGCTTTGAAGGGCTGAGATTGTGACCCAAAGAGAGCAAAGTACTGAACACCGGCCCAATGCGGGGGTTGAACAGTGGAACAAGTCCTTTAGCCTCTCTGCCAGAGTTTCCATCCCACACAATTATGTAGTTAAGCCTGAGAAACCTAAAGGGATTTATCTTTACTTGGAGTAATGAACAAACTAATGAACAGTACTACTACATATACTGTAAACATTACTTTGTTGTAAAGCTGCTTTGCAATGATATGTATCATGAAAAGCGCTATACAAATAAATTTGAATTGAATTGAACAACAAAATAGCTACAGTTTCACCTTTGATTCAACTCAAGTTATAGATATGATCTGATCCTGTAATTGAAGCTTCATTGAGGGTTAAAGCCAGTTACTAATGTAGCGTGACCAACAATCAACACCTTCCTTGTCTGTCAGTAGTGCGTCTAGCATTTTTGTAGCATGTATGACCTTGTCACGTTCATATTTTAATAATGAAATGACTTAAACATTACTTTTAATTTCATTACCACGGAAATTATTTCCTTATTACTAAATAATAATAATATTATGTTTATATCAGAGTAGTCAATGGGAATATTAAAACCATAAATCAAATCTAGAGTTATTAAAATGCAGGATGTTTAACAAATATTATCAGATGACAAATACAGTGATGTTTTTGATGAAAAAATATAATCTTGGTTATGGAGTACTGATGCTTTAAAGGGCATGCATGCATGGAAGATTTCCTCCTGTCTCTTCATGTTATAATCTATATTGACTTTTGGGTCAGTGATCAAGTAATTGGATTCTTTTTCATTGTTATGCATCTCAGGACTCGGTTTAGGTCATTACTGTGTAATATATACACCAAAATATAATAGATATCTCAAATAAATTTAAATAAACAAATGTATTCTATTTTTTATTTAATGTAATTCTTGTTTATAATTATTTTAGTTTTTATTATTTATTAAACAAGCATTATCTTGAAAGAAATCAGACAAGTTTTGTATGAGCAGATCAGATCTCATGCTGTTGTGCTAATGATGCTCTTTCGTAGGCAATCTGCTTGCTATTCATACAGTGTGACAGCAAAATACATGCTATTAGCTCCACCTACCCAACCCACAAGAGCTAAAACCCTGCCACGGGCAGGAGCACTGCCAGTCTTGTAGGATAAGACTTAGAGTTTTATCCTCTGAGCTCAGCCTCACCTTGAACCTAGTTGTGATTTCCGTTCTGCGAACCGCTTTTTTGGGGGACAAATGTCGGACAAATTGTCGTGGATCTAGTAAGAGTTGCAGATATCTAAGATTGCATTTAAAAATAGTCAGTGGCAGTTGGACAGACTGAATAGTAGGCTGTACACTGTGTTTAAGTAGAGGTTGCCTGCCTACCCCACTTGTGCGGCTGAATATTTTGCATGCGAGTAAGTGGTAGGCTGAGGGCTAGCCTGTAAATCACAAGCAGTCATCAGGGCCACATTATTGACTAATCACTATAATCACGACCCCCTGCTTCCTCCCACCCCCGCGCATGCAAAGACACTGTCAAACACAGAGTAGTCATCTTACTATCTTGTAGCTCAGCTGGTTTCACGCATGTCGGAGCCTCTATTCGTTTCGCATTATAGGGGACCTGGATAGTGTGTCTCTTACTCAGCAAAAGCTACTTGACAAATGTGGGAGTATAGTTCTGAATTAACCTGTCCTATAAAAAACACACAATCAAACAGATCCCATGACACTCCTTTATAAATAACCCTTCAGTATCGATCAAGACATTCTTAGGTTTCCAGACAGAGTTTCTTCTTCCTCTCATGGCTGTAATGATAACAATGTTCTCCAGAAATAATTTAACCTTCACTTTCTCCCAGGAAGAGAGGTGTCTTCTGGGACACTTTGTTTAGAGTTTTACACTTCCTTACAGTTGAAACATCTAATGACGACTGAATGTATCCTATTTATTTAAATTTGATGTTTTCCTCCCCATACGTCTGTAAGATGTTTCTCAAGTAGCTTAACAGAGAGAAAATAGCCTATCAAGCAAAGGGTGACAATATTGTTTGTGCAAACAACACGCTTCACCCTACTCCAAGGGAAGTGCTGGAAGCTTGGCCTGTTGTAATTGTTTCTGAGAGAACACATTACTGAGTCATTCGAGCATCCGACCAAGGTTCGCAGATAAAAGAAGATGGATTTAACACTTTAACTGCTGAACCGCAGGCCGTTAGCTGGATTAGTCGTTTGTAGACTGAAGGAGCTGTCCATGGTGCTGCTCTCAAACATGAATCAGCGGTTCCAAATTATTAGTTCTTTCCAGATAAAATCTTACTTTTTTTTCATAGAAAAATGTTTCATATTTCTGTTTCCTGGTCTATGACGCACTTTTTAAAGTACAGGTAAATCCACATCACCCTGAAGATTAAAACACAAATCCTCATGTTCGGCCAGATTGCTTTCAGTAAATAGTTTTTCTATATATATGGTTTTTTTTGTGTGTGTGATTATTTTCAGATCATTGGTTCAATGCCAAGATAATAATGCTGTGGGCAGTGTATTTGAATGAGAGAAATCAGCCAGATGTTTTTCACAATAAAAGTCAGATGCTCCAAGGAACTAAAGGAAAACAACTTCACACTATAGTAGATACCTAACCAGACGTTCATTCATTTCACCCTGTCCTTATAACATGTACATGATTGGTTTTGCAGTCTCTTAGAATTGTACATATTCGATAAGAGATGCTGCAACTCCATGAAAAGGGATAAAAGATCATTTAAAATTATACATTGAAGACAAAAATTTAATGATTTTTCTACGTTTATTATATGGTTTCATTGCAATTCTCGTTTCTGGTCTACAGCACCATCTACTGGTCAGATGTTCCTAAATTTTTGCCATCAGCCATGAAATTGCTAAATATGTTTTTGCTCATCTGAGCAAATGAAATTGTCTCTACTTTCATGTCTCTTGAATCACTCTGTATAGATTAACTCTCTGTGTTGCAGTTAATTTATAGAGAAAATTACTAATTAATGTTTACCTAATATTGTTGCAGCCAATATTTTCATACATAATTTCATGTCCATGTTTTTAAAAAAATTGCTAGTAAATTCCCGAATGACAAAGAAATGGCAAATAGCACATTGAATTATACATTACAGTTTGATTATAGATAAAATGTAATAGTACTTACTTGTAAAACACACTTTTGTACCGTGGATTTATTTAATTGTCGATTAGTGATCATTTTATGTCTGGGTTTACTATAAGATAATATTGGTTCCAATCGCATTTGTGCAATTTTGACTATAAATTTATTTTTAAATAATGACATTATTAACAAAACGGCTGCAAAAAAAAAAAACAAAAAAAAAAATTCAGAAAGATTCAATAGGTTCCAAAAAGTTTATGTAAGTCATTCATATAAAAATGCTAATAATCATAATGTAAGAAATTCAGTTTGCAGAGAGCCTGCTTCTGATGTAGATGTTTCCTTTAAAATTAAATTTTTAGACTTTAGAAATTTCTATTTTATTTTTAGAAGAAAAAAAAATAGAAAAAGAACATGGCAGAGCTTCTGAATGCCACAGACTCAAAAAACATAAAAGCACTTCATCCATTAATAAACACATGAAACAAATGTAAGCAAACAGCTTTGTGACATCAGCACGGCAGTACCCTTTCTCTAAGACAGAATTTAATTAGGGTTAGGTGACTTGAAGGATCTCATGGTGCTTCCTGTGCTTCCCTGTACACATAAGCCGTGGCCCAATGCCAGAAATCTCCCTTCGTTGAGATCACTGCCCATGTAATCACGTTTATACAGATCCACAGATGAGGACAGTTAACTAATCCTCCTGCCTCTCTCCTTCAGTACTTATCGCTCATGTCTCTCTTGAGAACAAATACAGCCCTACTCCATGTGTCAGCAAAGGCATTAAACAGAGGCCCGTAGGACGTACCTTGATATAAAAGTTTTTCCCAGAACCTCAGTGAAACTGATTAATGACTTGACCACAGCGACACATCAGGCTGGGAATTTGTGTCCTTCAAACTTAAAGTTACCCCAAAGTCAGAAAACTCTGATTTTAGTGCGGATTCATCAGCTGGTACAGGTCTGACACAGCTCATAAAAGCAGGGTGACTGCAATGTTTTTAGAAAATTTTATAGCAATAAACAGGCAGCTCTTTTTGATGGTAGCATGTATACAGCAGTCAGCATTTGAAGTGGATCGAAACCTTCCATAAAAGTTGTCTTAAAAGCAAGTCTTAGGACAAGTTTGATGAGATTTTTTGAAACACTTCAAATGTTGACTACTGTATGTAATTTTTATTTTTTTGACTATTTAGTAATTTATACAGAAAAGGAATATAAAATCGTGTTTATCTGGTTTAAGTAACTTTTGTATTTATGGATGGCAAAAAAGGCAACATACACTTTAACATCATTAAAATATAGTTCAATATTAATAAAATTAACCAATAAATTACAGGAGATGCATTCTGAACCAAATTTAATTTCAATTTTATTTAGAAAGTTAGCCTGTTGTTATTTGTATCTTTGGCAATGTGCAATGTTTTAAATTCAGTTTTACATTTTTTGTCTATTTATGCCATATTTTAGTGTTTTTATTTAGTAGATTTTTACATGCAGTCCTTATATTTTGTCCTTTGTAAAATTAGTTTTAATGCATAAATGAACATAAACATGTCCTGTAGAGTTACCTCAGTGACCCTCTCGCCAGAGATTAAAATCAGCTCTTTTTTACTCTTATCTTCGTGGGTACCTCAACCTCTGACTGGACTTTAGGTCTCTTGGTCACAGATAGACGCTACTCAACCCTACCTGGCGGGACAATCCCTGCGTCATGCGCTGGCAATTACAGGCTCCCTGGGAGCTATTCAGAGTCCTTTCCTTCTACTTCTACAGCATTACACAATGTCAAACACCTCTACCAGCAAACGTACGCATTCTTTTGTGCCTTCCTGTTGACCCTTTTGTTTAGCCTGGCTCATGAGTTGTTTAACGTGCTCTAGCAACACTCAATTCTTGGATAATCAATGCCAACCAATCGCTCTCTTTTACTTTACAAATGACATTGATGTAGCAAGCAAAGTTACACTGTTTAGATGCTTTACATTTTGCCTTTTTGTTTTTTCTTTTGCCTTTTTCAACCCTCACCAAAACTCTTGAATTAACCTTCTCTATAAACTCACACTAAAAAAGCGTAAATATAATGTAATGCTATTGTTGCAATCAGAACATCGTGACATTTTTCACTCTTGTTTAAGAACGTATGGACCTTGCAAAGGTGTTCACATTGTCGTCTGTGTGGGAGGACGTTTCAGGATAATTGTAATAGGATTGAGTTTCTATCTATAGTAAGGATATAGAAAGGTTAGGAGCAGTTACTCAGTCTTTCCCCTCCACCCCCCCACAAAGGAAGAATCAACTAGTAATCTCTTTAGTTTTCCTTAAACATTGTAACATAAAGCATTCTAGTATACAATATCGGGCTTGACAATTGTGTCACAGCGCTTATAAATTAGTAAAAAAACATCAATTTCTTAGTGCATTGTTGTTTCAGGAGAGTTTAACAATTTGGATTGAGCATAATATGTCTTGATATTTGTTTGTGGGGTGATTAATTGTGGTGCAATATCATGAAGTTGAAAAATTGCGCTGAATATTTAGAATTTAGTGTTATGACATCTGTTTCATAATGCTATTTATGCCACCTGCAATGACAGGATCGTGTCAAGGTCAGCTGTTTTATTCTGCCCCCAGGATCATTATTAATCCTCTCTTAATGCAGGTCCAGTGAATGAGTAACAGTTTCTCAATTTGTTGCTCAGTGTCTTGTGTAGTGCGTTATTGTTTGTTAATTCTTTGAGGATGACTTTGTATAGGCATAATGTCAGCACAATAGTCTAAAGGAGTTCCCTAAAACTCAAGCCTGAAATATGTCAACTATAAACTTCAACATACAAAAGTGTGAAAGTAAAAAAAGTCTGAAAGTAAGTAGATGCGTGTTGTGTGGCATCATTAAAACCACTTCAAGGCCTAAAATCGATACAGTTAATTTATGTTTGTTGTTTTTGTTTGTTTGTTTGTTTTTAAGAAACTCAAGTAGGAGTTTCCAAAAGTCTGATTAATCTTGACAAAAAATCGGACATAACACCTTTTTTATCAGAAAGCCACGCTTACCTGGAAAGCATTTATAGACTGATATTATCATTTCAAAGTTTTTGCATTGTTAATGCTTTTTTTTCTGAGGATGTGATGTTTCCTTTACCTGTAATGCAGCAAACAGGGAAACTGATTTGATGAAATGCAATATAATAGCCAGACAAGTAACTCGGTCTGATCAGGGTTATTTGATTACCTTGCAAGAAGATTTAGATAACCTCACGAGACAACCTCCATATTCTAACAAAGTAGCTGATCAATAAGTGCTTGTCAAAGCCATTTGTGAATTGATGTGCAGTAGGAGAATGAGAGAACAGACAATGCAGATCACATTATCCTAATAATGAGGGCACAGTATCTTTATCCCATTAGCCTTTGCTTTACTATTAGAATTATAATATATTCCAAGAACTGTCTCTATTTGTATGCACTCTATTTGAATACCCGTGTATACTGCATGACTAGATAGTGGTCACTTCAGAATTTATATATGGAGTAAATTATGTTACAATACTAAATGCTCTTCTCTTCTCTCTCTCTCTCTTTTTTTTTTTTTTACAGATTCTGGCCATCATATCAATTCTGTTCATCATCCTTTCAACTATTGCACTGTCACTGAACACCTTGCCTGAGTTACAAGTGATTGATGAATTCGGACAATCCAACGACAACCCGAACCTGGCCCACGTTGAAGCCGTTTGCATTGCCTGGTTCACTATGGAGTACCTTCTCCGCTTCTTGTCTTCTCCCAACAAGTGGAAGTTCTTCAAAGGGCCACTCAATGTGATTGATCTGCTGGCTATCCTTCCTTACTACGTCACAATATTCCTCACAGAATCCAACAAGAGTGTCCTGCAGTTCCAGAATGTGCGCAGGGTGGTTCAGATCTTCCGGATCATGAGAATCCTGAGAATTCTGAAACTCGCGAGACACTCGACTGGTCTCCAGTCTCTTGGGTTCACGCTGAGAAGAAGCTATAATGAACTTGGACTGCTGATATTGTTTTTAGCCATGGGCATCATGATCTTCTCCAGTCTGGTGTTCTTTGCTGAGAAAGATGAAGATGCCACGAAATTCACCAGTATTCCCGCTTCATTCTGGTGGGCAACGATTACTATGACAACTGTAGGTTATGGAGATATCTATCCCCAAACCCTTTTGGGCAAAATAGTGGGCGGTCTCTGTTGCATCGCTGGCGTGTTAGTGATCGCTCTGCCCATTCCCATTATTGTGAACAACTTCTCTGAGTTCTACAAAGAACAGAAGCGACAAGAAAAGGCTATCAAAAGAAGAGAAGCACTTGAGAGGGCCAAGAGGAACGGAAGCATTGTGTCGATGAACTTGAAAGATGCCTTCGCTCGCAACATGGAACTATTAGATGTTGTGATAGAAAAGAATGAGGAGAAGGGTGCAGACAATCATCTTTCACCCAGTCGCTGGAACTATCAGAAGAACCCAAACTCTGATTTAGTCTCCAAAGGCTATGACGCGAAATATCAAGAAATAGGTCAGCTGGCTTCTCCAGAACGATTATTTAAACCTACTTCAAGCCCTCAGCGTCTGAACGCGAAATCCCTGGAGCAAATGTACAACCAGATGACGGCCGCCTCATCCATGAGCAGCAGTGGACCTTCGGCTTCCAAAGCGAGCACTATTGCAAAAGAAGAAGAGATGGAGATGAAGGTTGTGCAGTGCGAACCACGGCACAAAGAGAGACCCGTCACTGAGATAAGAAGCCTGTCCAGCGTTGACAGTTTCGCCAGCTGTGCCACAGACATCAGTGAGGTAGAGAGAAGCGCGCTACTGCCAAATTTCGCAGGAGCGCAGACGAGGCATCCACGTGCTCCTCCGCCGCTCGACCTCAGCCAGATCACCTCCCTGGAGAAACGGGCTCCTGAGAAAGCAAAGCAGCACACGATCATCAAAGAGGGCCTCTACGAGTTTGTTCAGTGCAAGTCAGACAGCAGCGCCATGTCGCAGGGCGAGGAAAACCAAAGCTTTGATCCGAGCGGAGAAAATGTGAGGAGCCCTCCAATAGGAAACCAAGTCAAAGCCAAGGGACTCAAAGTGAACTTCACTGAATCTGCAGATGAGGGGGCTTCCAACTTGCACTTAGTCGTGACAGATGAAGCGGCCACACTCACACCAAAGCTACCAGTATCTGATCCATTACTGCTGCCGGGTTCTCCTCGGCACAGTCCCAGATCCCCAGGGAAAGGCTTTGAAGGTGAAGCAGCCACCAGCTCTCCAGGGGTCAGCCTGTCATCTTCCGATAGCCAAAGAGGGAGAAACCACATCGATAGAGCTGCCGTTACTCCCACCTCCCCTAAAAGTGCACAAAACTGTGCTTCTGCCACGGTTGGTGCCATCGGAGCAGAAGACAACATTCAAAGTGGACAGAAGGTAGACAACCACCTCCTTTCACCTGATATTCTCAAGTCTTCAGGGGAGGGAGGTCGCTCACCGCCGTGTGAAACTAGCATGTAACGCAATGGGTTGCGTGAACATGTTCACGTTCACAGAACGAGTGCATCGAAGTATGTGGACAGAAAGAGGCATACTGATGTAGTGAAGGGGATTTTCTTTTGTCTTTCTTCAACACTATTGGACTGCATAGCCGCAGAGATTGACTTAATGATCCTGAGAGAGGAGGTCTGCTCTCAATGTCAAGAGTTTAGTGATATTCGTACAGAGCGAGGACATTAAAAAACAAATCATACTCTTATTATTCCATCATTATTTTGTATCAGTACAACCCTCCACCTGAAGGATTAGTTCGTTGAATCATATATCTTTCAAATCATAGGCTGATTCAGACAACTGTGATAAGATACCACAAATCGTTCTTTGTAATTTACAGCCCACCGAGAAGATGTTGTGCTTTCACATTTTTTAAGACTAACCACTGTAACATTTTTGTTTAATAGTTCGGACCAAAGTGCTACCAGTGAAAATTGGCAGTCAGCATTTAACTTGAAATAATATTTTTGACCAAAATATGCCTTCATTTGATATTATTCCTCAACGGTCATATATGAAGCAACACAAAGTTTTTAGTTCTCTCTGCAAATGTGGATTAATTCAAGTTCTTTTTTTTTTTTTTTTCTTTTTCTTACACCATCCCTTTGAGAAATTAATAGAAAAGGAAAAACATACCAAAATATATACTAAATATTCTGATATCTATATGAGCATGTCTGTTTCAGTGAAACATGGGTTCAAGTGTTTCCATTTGCATCACTTTATAGTTGAGCCATAGTCTACATAGAAATACATACATTCTTGAAATAAATAGTTTAGCATGGTTACTGCGGTGGCGACTCTCCACATCAGTGAATCTGAGAAACTGTATGGAAAGGTCGTTGTTTTTAAATTGCCTTCAATTCAGAAACAGCTGAGGGAAACCCATGACGGCCATAGTAAATCAGCTATGCCCTCTGCTGGATGAAGGAAACGGCACTTTATCTCTACGAGACGTCAGCTCGACTGGATGGGAATATTGTAAATAAAGAATTTCATTTTAACGTTCCTCTCGAGGTGCAATACAAGAAGGTCATTGGATGTCAACAGCTCAATGCAGAACCTTGAGTGTATGATTTGTATATTAACTGTACATTCAAGACATTATCGGCTACATCCATTTAGTGTGTGGAAACACAAGTTGTGATGTCAATCGTGATTCTTAAAACAAATCTAGGCAGGAACACAAGCCCTGCTTTAAGTATTCAAATCGGTGCCTTTTCATAAACAGTCATTTATGAGAAGGCGTTAAGATCTTTGGTTTGGTTCAGACAAGTATGTACAGAAAGTCCTCATTTTTATAGAGTAAAATATGCAAATATAATTGAGTTCTCAGGTTTTTTTAATGTAATCTTGAAAGCCCTAATGTTTCTGTGTGTGAAAAATTATTGTTTGCGGTTCTCAAATCAAAAGGTGATGGAACAGGACACTGAACATAACTACAGCGCTGCATGATCATCTACTTGCACAAGCATTGAGCAGATTTATCTTTAATGACTATTGTATGTACATTCCAATTTCATTTCTGCATATATTTTTTTTTTTTCATTAAGTTTGGATCCTAGTTGATATATCTGTGATATTGTTTATAGTTGTACATCTTTTATTTGAGCTAGTGACTGCATTGTTCCAGATAACTAGAACAACCATTAAACATTAAATGTTTGTACAGGACACTATGAGCACATTCTTTACAGATAAAACATCAGTAGATCTCCAACCTCATCCTTACATGAGGCGAGATGCTTCATTAGATGTGATGAGGGCACACAGATGTAGCATTTTTTCAAAGACTTAAGAGACATGGGCTTTACAGTATATCACATTAGCAGACTGAAGTGTCACAATAAAGAGATGCCAAGAAATACATTTCAAAACCAGTGTTTGTGTAAATGATTTTATTTTCTCAGACCAACAGCAGAAACGTTCCAAAAACCTGTAAGAGACAAATCAAAAGATCTATATTAAAAGTTTGATTTGAGAAGGGCAGTTAGACACAAGTACAAAGATTTGTCCCCCCTGACATTTACTTCAAATGGGTCTAACTCTCAACAGGCCTTAAAAGCATATTTCAAACCTCTAAAAATCTGCACAATTTCAGAACTTTCCTACTATGTGGTTGATAGTAGGCAAATTGTGAATATGACTAGCATTCAAGTTTATAGATTAATATATAATACAGTTAACATACTGCACATAGTATACAGTATGCAAATTGACAATGTATAAAATACTAGAACTCTACTACAATCGGTTTACTTGATTAATAACAGCACCTCATTCAGGTAACACTTTCTACAAGCTACTAATAATCTGAAAGTGCACACATCTCCCCAATATGGTCTGCAAGATCAACTTCTGAGGTCAGGTGCTTACCTAATGGTCTTAGTTCATCCTTCTGACGAGCCTGTTGATCTGGTCCTCCCTGTTTCCTGCATCACCTCCCTCAACAAAGTGGGTGGTCTTCTTGTTCATGCCACCACGAGGGGAGGACAGTTTGAATGGCCAGAGGAAGTTGTTTGCATACTTGAAGTTCTTTCCAACAGTGTAGATCTCATGGATGAGATCCTCAACGCAGATGATTCCACAACGACCTGGAGAAATACAAATCATGTGACTTTGTTTTTAAAAGTAACAAACAAAACACTCCTGTAATACCTAATGTTCAATCAGTGTGCACTGCCTTATTCTTACCAAGGGACCTCTCGATAAGAGCATTGTCTGTCAGCGGAATACGCTGCTTCCTGATCTTGCCATATCCACGCTTGTAGATGAGCTCACGCACAGATTTAAGGTTGGGGTAACTGAAAACAAAAGCAATAAGAAATTTTAGCAAGCACAGAAAGGGCAAGTGACAACACATAATATTAAACATGCAGTTAACTAAAAAATAAACACGTCTTCCTTTCAAATGATTCTTTTATACACAGCGGATGGATTGAGGTAAATTAAACTCATTTGAGTCTAAAAGCCAGAGATCCTATTTACTAGGAATAGGGTAGTTAAAAGCGTAGGTATTGGATATGATCAGGAATACAATGTAGTAGAATAAGGCATTAATATGCGTTTGCGACTAATAAATGGTTAATATTCTAGTGATATGCATGCTAATAAGCAACTAATAGGTGGAACCATAAAATAATGTGATGCTGAAAATTTATTTTCTCCTCTTCCATTCAACAGATAAAAACAGATTAAATTGGTTCAGAGTAACATGAAGAGGGGCACAAGAAACTTACATTTTTGAGCTAAGTATACACTACCATTGAAAATCAGGAGTTAGACAATTTTATGCTTTGGAAAGAAGTCTCAAGCTAACCAAGGCTGCATTTATTTAATAAAAAATAAAGTGCAAAACTGTACAAAATTGCTATATAAAATACATGTTATCATTTTATTACTGTGATGGCAAATCACTGTAGTCTTAAATTATTATTATGCTGATCTTGAGCACAAGAATCATTTCTCTATGTTGTTCTCTGTAATGCTCAACATCTGTGAAATTCCATAACTATCCATTTCTTTCAGTTTTGTACCATTAACTACAAGACGGCTGCAAACACTCCATAGACATTCACAATTTATACACTATCATCCCAAAACATTTACATACCCCCAGGCAATGTAAGGCTCTGCAATTCGGAGCATGTTGATGGAGGCCTTGTTCAGCTTCACAAAGACACCGTTGAAGATCTGGCGGAGACGGAGCAGCTGAAGCACCTTGCGGACTTTGGGGCTAACGCCATTGATACTGAGGACAAACAAGGCATTTCATCAACAATTAACTAATAAAAGACAGCTTCATTAAAATAAACACTTGGTGTGGTTTCAGAGGATTTGGCTTATTTTCAAGAGACATCACCACGGTCGATAAGACGGGGAAAAAAGAGCAACATCATTAACCACAACTGTGACATCTGCCTGGAGCACGGCAGATAAAACAGAAAAGGCACTTGAAAGTGGAAACTTACCCTCTGATCCTGACGACAAAAGCCAGTTTGGGCTCGGCTGGGACATAGTAGTTGCCTGCCTTGCGAGCCATCCTGCTCATGCGGATTTCACGTCTGTACATCTGCTTGTATTCTTTGTGGTAAGCTTCAGCTCTCTTGAAGATGAGCTTCCTGGTGACTTTGCGTGCCTATGGACATGAGAAGGGATGCATGCTCAATTTTGGCTCCACGCTGTACTTATCAACATTATTTCGACCTCTCTTTTGAAACAACAAACCAAGCAGGTGAAGTCTAAACCACTAACCTTCTTGTCTGAGGCCTTCTTCTTCTTACGGACAACCTTGATGGCAGCAAAGCGCTGTCGCCTCTTCAAGAGGCTTTCAGGGACTGAGGGAACCTTCTTTTTTCTGATGAGAAACCAAAAGTTGTACAATGTGTCATTTTCTTGGTAACGTTATCCACATAAGGCCTGCAAGACCAGGCTATAATGACAACTGTCAAAAAGCATACTATAAGTATAAACTACACAACTCCCATATACATTATAAACGGTATATAATACCCTAACTTTGAACTACTAAGTTAGATTACTTATATTATTAAGAACAGCACTAGCGTGTAGCATAGCATCATGCCTTTGCCTCAAGTCAGCAGGCAGCTAATGACAGTAAGTAAATTTTGGCTCGAAGAACAGTGTTTCACACCCTAATACCACATTTTGGTATTTCCGTACAGAAATACTTAGTCGGACACATTTTAATGTTATTACACGAACTGCTTTTTCACACGCTTCTGAGCCGATTCAATCCAGGCAGACTACACGACATTCACATCCAATTTATTGATTCATCATTCCCCGCTGCTCGCAATTTTCCCATCATAATGCTTAAATATACACATATTGCTCACTCGGGTACTAAACAACACAGTATGAGCAATATTTCAGCCGATGGAAAAGGATTTAAACAGCACGGTATGCAACTTACGTTTCACCCGCCATTATCCCTACAGTAAAAGAGGCTTCTACGCATGCGCGGTGGCGTCTTATAAGCGAGGTCCTTCAAACTTCCGGCTAGGTATAATAGGTCTCCATGTCTATTGCCTGTATTTTAAAGATTAAAGCGTAAAAATTTTTTTTACTTTTGAGACACTTTCTATTCGGGGAAATTAAAATATATTTTTTAGAATTAATCGAGTTGAGATGTAGGCGGGCTGGAGACATTAGATATGACGCGCACGCGTGGAATGCTTTGCATAACAGGCGGACACAAACACGCGTGGAAAGTAATGAAGTCAAGTTACTTGGATCATATTTAAAGAGCTGACGAGACACAGAAATGGGTAGAATTCATCCTGTCGTGAGGGGCTCCAGATTTTATTCAAGCCTCGATAGGGTGTTCATTTGAGCACGTTTGCGGGTCGATTTCTTTCTTTGCTGTTGTAACTGAACGTCTCTGTAAAGTAGTTTGTTTAGTTTGGGGAGTGGAAACAGAGGCACGCGTACATTATGAATATCGTAACTGAATTATTCGTTGTTTCTTTTAAAATAATATGGTCGTTTGTACTGGCCGGTGCTAAATGGTTTATTCCTCAACGGGAAAAGAGTGTGGAGGGCCAAGTTTGTGTTATCACCGGTGCTGGAAGCGGTCTCGGGCGGCTCTTTGCGCAGGAGTTTGCCCGGAGACGAGCGACCCTTGTGCTGTGGGACATTAACCGAGAAAGCAACGAAGAGACCGCACAGGTGGTGCGTGAAATCTACCGAGAAATCAAGCCCTTTGCTGGTGAGTTTAATAATAACGTCAGTAAACGAGCCTTTCTCGTTATTTTTACTAACTTATTTCAAAAGTACGGTGTTTTTCCCCCCTATATACTTTTTTTTGTAATAAAGTACTATACATTTAAATGACACCAAACAGTATATGTCTTTGTTGACGTTAGTTAATAAATGCATTGTTAGTTAATAAAATACAACATATAAATGCTGTTAATTGTTTCTGTTCCATTAAATAGCTGTAACGTTACAACTTTTGATTTCGACAGCGTATTAGTAAAAGGTAAAATTAATTTTAAGAAAGTTTTGTTAACAAATACAGTCTGATAACAACAAATAAAACCTTATGAAAGTAATAAAATTATATTTTTGAACTTATTTTGTTTACTGGAAAGTAAATGCATGTCTACTCCCTAGTTTTTGAAGACTTTCTCCCGGTTTCACATACAAGGGTTAAGTTAGTCACAGACTTAAATGCATGTTTGATATCTTGCTCTGAAATATCTTCAAATATGTCGGCGTCATTGTTCTGGGTCCACATACACAGCTGTAATGTTTTCTTCCAAAGCATTTTCGTAAAAGTTGCCTAAACACATTAATTTAACTAAGGCCTAGTCTGGCTTTATCTAAACCGTGTTTGTGAAACTGGGCCCTAATGTTTTATTAATGATAACTGATGGGAATTAACATAGAGCTTCTCAG
Organism: Enteromius viviparus; assembly: GCA_032353835.1. Lineage (NCBI taxonomy): Eukaryota > Metazoa > Chordata > Actinopteri > Cypriniformes > Cyprinidae > Enteromius > Enteromius viviparus. The sequence goes on from JAUCNO010000385.1 coordinate 1,603,950, forward strand.
CTGGTCAGTTAAGACCAAATAAATAGTAAGTTAACAATTCAAGGATTTTGAAATCTAAAAATAATTATTACTGGGATTAAATCAGATAAGACTGGTTGAACAGATAAGTGTGCAATACTTCGGTCTAATCTTTTCTTATTCTATACTTTTAATAATCCTTTTCCTTTTCAAAGGGTCTTCAGATAGTGTCCAAGAGTTGCCTCTGTTCCAGCCGAAAGTTTACACATATGTTTGTGACGTCAGTAAACGCGAGAGTGTGTATTCGACCGCAGAGAAGGTGCGCAAAGAGGTGGGCAACATCGACCTGTTGATCAACAATGCTGGAGTTGTGTCAGGACGGCATCTTCTCGAGTGCCCCGATGAGCTTATCGAGAGGACTATGATGGTCAACTGCCATGCTCACTTCTGGGTCAGTATCTGGCTAACATCGACACCATTAATGTCAAGATGTGTGCTGCCTTTTCTTTTCACGTCTTGTGTTCATCTTCTGATTCTGCATGTTTATATTCACAGACTGCAAAGGCTTTCCTTCCCAAGATGCTTGAGCTGAATCATGGACACATTGTAACTGTAGCTAGCTCACTGGGCTTGTTCACCACTGCTGGTGTGGAGGTAAGAATTTCTCACTTACTTTTTTTTCTGGTATAATGTATCCCAGTATGTTACAAAGGCACTTTTTCAATGCAGGACTATTGTGCAAGCAAGTTTGGAGCTATAGGCTTCCATGAGTCTTTGAGCCATGAATTGAAAGCAGCTGATAAGGATGGAATAAAGATGACACTTGTCTGTCCTTTTTTAGTCGACACTGGCATGTTCAACGGCTGCAAAATTAGGTTTGTGGTTTTTACTGCATTCTAATGGCAAGACATGTTCTATTTTTGATTCATTTAATTGTTCCCTTACAATCGTTTACCTCTTTTTAAACAGGAAAGAAATGGCGCCATTGTTTCCGCCACTAAAGCCAGAGTACTGTGTCAAACAGGCCATGAGAGCCATACTAACAGATCAACCAATGATCTGCACGCCAAGAGTCATGTACATGGTCACTTTCATGAAAACGTAAGTGAATGTCATAACTTGAATGTTCTTACTATATTTAATAGGTCTGTTTAGAGTGGTATTTAATCTCACGTGTTTTGTAGGGTTTTGCCATTTGATGCCATTGTGTGCATGTACAGATTTATCGGGGCTGATAAATGCATGTACCCCTTTCTGGCTCAACGGAAGGAGTCTACCAACAACAATGAATCAAAGACTGGAATCTAACAGGTTCTGAATGAGAAAGTCTGCTAAATCCTGTTCCTCTGGAACGCTGAAAGCTGTACATTAAGATTTTTCAAGTGACAATTTGCTGTCAACTTTTTATTTTCAATAAATATCAATGTAGAAGACTATGTAGCGATTAGCTTCAATTATGAAATGCTGTGCATTACTGTAAGGTTGCTTAAGGCCTTTCATTTATTTATGCATCCACATTTTATTTGTCAAGTATTGTTGCTTTCCTCTCAACATTCCACTTTGTCACTTTAGAGGTTTTGTCCTCCTGATAACACTATGAAATGCACTATGTAATGAAAGTATTTCCTCTTGTTGCCTTTGTGGTTATGATGTGTTGTTGATTTGAGAACCCCAATGACTAAAGCAAAAAAGTTTGCAGAAATTGCCACAGGTGCTTAGTGTTGAATAAACAGCCTTTAAACTAAGATGTAGTGTTTCTCTTTTTGTCTGCTGCTAGATGAAGGTGATTTGGTTCCGGTTTAAAAGTTGTATTTTCAGATTCATGGCATTTAATCAATGCTTAAATCGATTTTCTCCACTTTAAATGGTACATTCCAAAGAATTTAACCACTAATAAACGGCTAAAACTTCAGTGATACACCTTGCTAATAAATGAGGTCAGCTGTTTTAACAATCATAGGGCTTCTTGGGGAAAGAACAAGGCTTGTTTTTACAGGTTTTGCAACTCTGCAAACTCTCTATTCTTCACTTACCACCAACCAATAATGGCTTTAGAATATGCCTGTAGGCCACAGTTTAGGTTACATTTTTATCTCAGCCAGAAGCATTTCTCGTCAAAAATGAAATTCTCAAAACTACGCATCATCTAGTCACTTGTGCACATTATAAAAGCATTGCTCTTTTGAACAAACTGATAACTTCCACGCAGTTGATTGCTGTATTTGCATGTCTGCATTTTTCATTAAACAATAGTAAAAGTGTAACTGTGAATCCTTTCCAGTCTCTTTCAATCAATATCACATAGTAATATGTGCATTTGCACTTTTGAAATGGATGAATGGCATATATATTTTGAGTGTCATTGACAACATGATTAAACATTTTTTGTGAACACAAGGACTTTTCATTCATATGCCACTGATGTTCATTGACATAAATACAGTACTTTTGCACAACGAACTAAAGATTTTGAGGAAGTTACAGGCTTTTACAGGTTTTGCATTGGTTGGTGCTTTTTGTACAAATTATTTTGAGAAATGCATACTACTTTGCCAGTATTACAGTAAGAAATGTACCAAAGTGACTAAGAAAACTGTAGATTTTGATAAATGGATACAATGTATTTCCTTACTTTCTTACTGTGTAATACTGTATTCACACCCACTAATGCTTACTTTCACTCTTGTACAGAAACGCACATAGGAGCTCATGAAAGAAGAGCTTTAGGTTTTAAATATATGTGTGCAAATGATATATAAAAAAATATAATATTATGACAGATGTATTTGCAATCTAAGACAAATGTTTGCTTTTGAGATGTGTTTGTGATATTGTGAATGCTTTGCTTCATTTTGCAAGAGATATAAGGCATATTGTATTTTTTATGTAATGTTTTAAAAAAGATGCTAAGTTTGGAAAATGTGTGTAAGCAGTGGAAAAGAACTGTCATGTTAATTTTCTGGGAAAGAAATATTGCAGAGAAAACATCGCTGAAATAAGAGGAAGTTTATAAATGCTGATTTTATTTATTTGGGTCAAAGAAAAAAAGGGTTTAGCGATAAAATTAAGTATTATACTGCATGCTTTAAATTGTTTGTTGTCTTTACTCATTTTAAACATCTTAAAATTGTATATTTGTCATTATTCTTTTATATATTGTAATATGTAAAAGTTGGAATAGGCATGATGGTTGAATTTTTACATAATATTGTCACACTGAATGACAATGTAACATTATTTCCACCAAATTTTGACGTTTTATTCTCAAAAACTTAATTGAGACCTTAAAAGTTGACAATTCCAATGTGCTTTCTATGGACATAAAAATCACTATTGTGAATTTCTTTGGATGTGAACATCTTTGATCCATATCTGTTCAATTATTACAGTATTTGATTACAATGTTATTAATTATATGTTGCAGTCATTTGTGACCCGAAATAGTCCTATCACCTATACTTAAATACCTATACTTTAATGTACTGTACACTGTAACCAAAACATAACCGTAAAATTACAGTAAAATTTTACATAACCGTAAAATCAATACAGTAAAGGACTGGCAGCTGAAGCACCACCAAATGTAGGTGGTGCCGAGAAAGTCTCATGATGATCTAAAGTCCACCACAAGCTGCTTCTTATTAAAAACAAATTTAAAAGCTCAGTGTCATTCACACAAACACTAAACACAATCTCTTACACAATCCAACATGTTTAAAATTGAACTGGAAATTAGGTGCTGGGTGTCCGGCCAGAGGAGAACTGGACCCAACTAAGCC